>CAIGQW010055454.1:1254138-1264395 GCA_903798125.1 Danio choprae | reverse complement strand
GTGTGTGTGTGTGTGTGTGTGTGTGTGTGTGTGTGTGTGAGTATCAGGCGCTGACATGAGCTGCTGGAGCATCAGAGCAAAGCTCATTAATATTAACGACTCTTCCAAATATGGTCAATGCCAACCTTATCAGATTAGGGTCAATTCCTAGGGTTGGAAATATACATGTAAAATAATTTCTGAAGATTTTATTGTTATTTTATTATGTTATTCTATTTAGATTTAGGATTTGGCTTTCATCTGCATATTATTTTTTCATCAGTTCTCCACAGAATATCTTGAAGAAATGCAGATCATCATTGTGGACAATTACTGATGCCCAAGAAGTTTTACACCCCCTGAATTGCATTTCCTTCTTTTTCATCAGTCAGTTATTGAATTTTTTTCTAATAGTTGTATGAGATGCTATTTTTTGCTTGGTGTTAAAATATGGATCTTAAAACCGTAAATATATATAACGTATATATTAACAAAGCAATTTTAATAAATTCTTGTAAACATATAGAGTATATAATGCGAATTGGCTTATTCAGGCATGTATTGGATAAAATAACACATTTTATGATACATCTTATTTAGCATAATATATGTACATGGTACACATGGTAGCCAAAATACATGGTATGAGTCAAAATTATATATTTGTTATTCAAAACAAAATCATTAGTATATTAAGGAAACATCTTTCAAGAAGGTGTTGTGTAAATGTCCTCCCAAAAATTTATACTTAATTTTAGATTAAAAATATGCCTTGCTAAGAACTTTAAAGGCTACTCTCAGTATTTAGATTTTTTTTTAAACCTCAGATTACAGATTTGTAAATGGTTGAATATCATACAATCATCCTATCCTAATAAACATACATCAATGGAAAATGTATATATTCAGTTTTCAGATGATGTATATCTCAGTTTCCAAAAATGGACACTTATGATTTATTGTATAGTTCATTGTCACAAACAACAAACTAATTTTTTGAAAAAGAAATATTATATTAATATCACATCATTGACCTTGACAGAACTACCGTGTGTATCTTGCTGAAAAAAAAATAATAGTATTGTCCATCCTTAATAAAGTAAGAAACTAGGAAAGCGGTGAATGTAGTAGTCTCTTCAGACTCTGTGGTGAAGAAAGCTGTATTCCTCAGGTATAAATCTCAGCAGGACCACCGTCTCTACCTCCATCCTGCTGATTTTGTCCTTTTATCTTTGAACCAAAAAAGAAAACTAATACAGACTGCTCTCTCTTTGCATGAGAAATAACTATGGAGGAGTTTGAAAGGAGGGAGTAAAGTTTAGAAAAAAATGCCTTGAGCAATTAGGGACCAACAAGGGAACAAGAGACACATAGTGAACTCTGCAAAGCTAATTACTGATGGCATCGGATGAGTGATTTAATATTTGCCCTCAAGTATATGAGGAGACCACTGTGTCCATGATGTCTGTCCAGCCAAAGTCCAGAAAAAACAAATGCAGTGTGATACAAGAGCAGTAAACAAGCATTGTGTTTTTGGTCAGATGAAGGGCCACCAGCGGCCGCTGTCATCCCTCGTAAACCTGTTCAGATCATGCAGAATATCTGCAGTGATAATCACCTGCCCAGAGGCCCATACGGCCCTGCGCTCTGCAGTAATTGGAGGTCTCGTTCACATATAGTGGTGCACCTAACTCACTCTAAATAAACACCAGTCCAGGGGCTGAAATGATATGCGCTTATCTTTTTAATTTTTTTCACAGTGCTGAATGTATTTTACCCAGGGCTTTGTCTGGGTCAGAAGCAGTTTACCTGCTCTCGGCCCTGTGGTGTGTCTATGCACGCATTTGTATGTGTATGTGTGTGTATTTGAGACTTTTGACTTTAAGGCATAGACGACAAATACATTGACTGAGCACCACTTAGCATAGCTTCTATACTGAAAACCCCTCTGGCTCCTGTTGTGTTTAGAGATGTTTGATTCACATAGTAATGCACATATATTCTGTATAGAATCCACATGAAGATGAAACATCACAATAAAATAAAAACAAATAAACATTTATACTGTTATATAATAGATAACAATCATATGTATATTGTGGGTACATTTTAGCAATGTAAAACAATTTTGTGCTTTAGTTTTTTTCAGTAATAAAATAGAAGGCTTCAGACAGAAAATAGAAGATGTTAAACTTCTGCACCACATTATACTTCAGATTTATTAAACACTCCACTAAATCAAAATAATCTACTATATTATAGAACAGGAAGAGCTAGATAAACTTAATGTTAAAATTAATAAATGGTTCTAAACCAGCTACATGTATGTTAGACCAAATTCCAACAAAATTACTGAAAGAGTTGCTACCTGTAGTAGGGGAACCTCTTCTTAATGTTATTAACTCTTCTTTATCTTTAAGCCATGTTCCAAATCCTTTCAAGCTAGCTGTTATTAAGCCTATTATTAAGAAACCACAACTGGACCCCAGCAACTTAGCTAATTATAGGCCTATTTCAAATCTTGCATTACAATAAAAATACTTAAAATACTAGAAAAAGTAGTCGCTGCCCAATTATGCTCCTTTCTGCAGATGCAGCGTTTCGGTCAGGTTTCAGGCCTCATCACAGTACAGAAACCGCATTAGTAAAAATAATCAACAATTTACGCTTAGCTGCTGACCAAGGCTGCATCTCGTTATTAGTTTTACTTGATCTCAGTGCTGCATTTGACACCATCGACCACAATATCCTCATAGAACGCTTAAATTCTACAGGTGTCCAAGGACAGGCTCTACAATGGTTTAAGTCATACTTAACTGACCGTTACCAGTTTGTGAATATAAATGGACAGCTTTCACAAGTCAAGCCAGTAAAGTATGGGGTGCCTCAAGGATCAGTTTTAGGCCCTTTGCTGTTTACGATATACATGCTACCCCTGCGAGACATTATTAGAAGACACGGGACCAGCTTTCACTGCTATGCAGATGATACCCAATTATATATTTCAACAAAACCTGATGAGACATCTGAACTGTCTAAGCTAACTGAATGTATTAAAGATGTTAAAGACTGGATGACCAACAATTTTCTTCTCTTAAATTAAGACAAAACAGAATTATAACTTATTGGGCCTAAATCCTGTACACAGCAGATCTCACAACTCGACCTGCAATTAGAGTGATACAAAGTTAGCATTAGCTCTACTGTAAAAGATCTGGGTGTTATATTAGACAGCAATTTAACTTTTGAAAATCATATCTCCCATGTCACAAAAAAACACCTTCTTTCATCTGAGAAAAATCGGTAAATTACGAAATATGCTATCCATCTCAGATGCAGAAAAGCTAGTTTATGCTTTTATGACTTCTAGGCTGGATTACTGTAATGATCTGTTCGCCCAGCATCCTCTTTTAATAAACTTCAGCTAGTAAAAAATGCAGCTGCCAGAGTTCTTACCAGGTCTAGAAAATATGATCATATCACCCCAATTTTATCCTCCTTACACTGGCTGCCTGTTAAGTTTTGTATTGATTACAAAATATTGCTTCTTACCTATAAAGCTTTAAATAATCTAAATAATCTTAAATAACCTTCTGTCTCGCTACAATCCAACCCGCTCTTTAAGATCTCAAAACTCAGGGCAACTGGTAGTACCTAGAATAGCAAAGTCGAGTAAAGGAGTTCGAGCTTCTCATTTATGGCTCCTAAAAACTGGAATAGCCTTCCTGATATTGTCCAAGGCTCAGACACACTTTCTCAGTTTAAAACTAGATTAAAGACCTATCTTTTTAGTAAAGCATACACTCGATGCATCGCATAACGGTATGATGCATGAGTGTGCTCCACACAGGTAAGCTGGCTTGACAACCACCTGTAGAACACACTGCTCCTGTCTTAATGCACCAGACATTGTGTTAGAAAGTCTCATATGCTTTACATGTTTGCTTCAATGTTTGTTTATATAACTACTATTTTCATCTATAACAAACCATTTTTGCATCTCGTTTAAATACACTATGAACAGCAGCTACACTAATTATTTTCTTTATTTTCTATTTTCACCTGGGGATACTCATCCTGAGGCCCCTATAGACTATGCAGCGCCATTGATGTGATCCAAGACCTGTGAAAAGATAATCCCAAGGTATCCTGGACCAGGCAGTATCCCGAGCTGATGCTGTGGTGGTCATGGAGAAATAGAGTGCATGAGACTGATTCCTGAAAGGCCACAGTGACAAATCCACGCATTGATCTTGTGGGCCAGCCTGACCTCCCGCCGGTGTCCTACCCACACCTGCAGCTTTTCCACAATGGGCGTCCAGCTTCTCCAGCTTCCGGCACCTAGACTGCAGCTCCACACAAGTTTTGCCAGAAGAATAATGATCGTGCCCAACAGAGCCTGGTTTCTTTCGAGATTTTTTTTTTTTTTCTTCACTTCATCAATTGGTGAAGTTTTTTTCCTCGCCACTGTTGCCACTGGCTTGCTCAGATTGGGACTTGTGGAGCTGCGCTTCGGTGGATTTGCTCTTCAGTGTATGAACTTTCAGTAGTGAAATTTAAACCACACTGAACTGAACTGAACTAACTTGAACTTCAACTCTGAAATCTGGACTTTACTAGAACTATGTTAAGCTGCTTTGACACAATCTACATTGTAAAAAGCGCTATATAAATAAACTTGAATTGAATTGAATTGAATAGTTCAAGATGCTAAATTCAAACCATATACCATGTCTAAAACAGAATGTTATTACTTTTCATCATATTATTGTTTTTTTTAAAGTAAATTCTTAAAATTCACTGAAATATTAAAATAACTATTGTTATCCTAAACATTTTGCACAAATAAGTGAAAAAAATGTATTGACATGGCCTTAATGCCTTTCAGAGTTACTCATGTGAAAGTGAAATCACTTGTTAGAAGCCACATGCTTCTAATATTAGTACTTTAAAGATTGTTATGTCTTTTCATAACTGATGTTACACAGTTGACCTGAATGTAGGGACAGACACAAAATGTATTTATTCATAACTGAAATACCAAATAATACAGCAAATAGATGTTTAATGCAAATGTTTACTTAAATTAGTGGAGTAAAGCAAAAAGATTATTTTATAATAATTAAAGCTGAATGTTTGTTTTGGGAGGTGACACACTAAAATAGGAATAGTGGGACAAAATATGGCGAACTACACATACAGTTAACAATAACATTTTATTAATATTCATTCATTTTTCTTTGGCTTAGTCCTTTTATTCATCAGGGGTCGCCACAGCGGAATGAACCACCAACTTATCCAGCATATGTTTTACACAGCGGATGCCCTTCCAGCTACGGACAATTTAGTTTATTCAATTCACCTATACCGCAAGTCTTTGGAATTGTGGGGGAAACCGGAGCACCTGGAGGAAGCCCACATGAACACGGGGAGAACAACTAACTAAATTGGCCATAGTGTATGAGTGTGTATGTGTGAACAGATGTTTCCCAGTACTGGGTTGCAGCTGGAAGGGCATCCGCTGCATAAAACATATGTTGGATAAGTTGGCGATTCATTCCGCTGTGGCAACCCCTGATGAATAAAGGGACTAAGCGGAAGAAAAATTAATAAATAATTGAAGTTGTATCTTTTAAAAAGGTAGCAGTTAGACAGTCAAATGCATTTTTATGATTTAAATGCTTGTGAAAGCTCTTCCCTCCGCACCATTGGGTGCCCAAACCAACCCTCCTTCAGTGGCCAATTCACCTCTCTCTTGTCCCATGAGTTACCCGGGTGAACCCAGCGCCTGTACAAGCTTTGCCCTTCAGTGTTCATTGTACATCGAACGCACAGCTATTTCCCAATGAAATCACCAAAGTAGTCCTCATGATTTCGCTCCTCACTGGCAGAGCACTCCAGTGGGCGGATGCCCTCTGGAACACCAGCAATCCAGTACTGCACTCCTTCACTGCCTTCATCCAGCACTTTAAGGAAGTGTTTGGTGTTGCGCTCACCTCTCTCACCATGCATGATGAACTCATCACCCTCAGCCAACAGAATCTCACCATCCACGAATACACTCTGCACTTCCGCACCCTAGCGACCAGCAGCGAGTGGAACCAGGTGGCGCTGCTGGCCGCCTATTGCAAAGGACTGAAACCCAGTATTCGCCGCCACATGGTCATCTACGAAGACAGTGCAGACCTGGAAGTCTTCATCAAGAAGGCAATCAGCGTATCCCAACACCTCACAGCCTGTACTACCAGCACGCCTAATCCCAGCACATCCCCGTACCATCGCCCATCACCACCTCCTGCTGTTGACGAACCCATGGAAACGGACACTTACCATCTATCCGCCAGAGAACGTCAACGCCGAGTACATGCCAGGCTCTGCCTATACTGTGGAGAAGCCACTCACCTTATCTCAGGCTGTCCAGTTCGCCCTCCTCGTCCAATGGTGAGTGCCTTCTCCATCACCCCTTCTGTCTCCAACATACCTCATATCACCGCCTCCCTAACCATTAACTCTTGTACCTTCCCCATTCATGTCCTGGTGGACTCCGCAGCGGCAGGAAATTTAATCTCCTGTCACTTTGTCGCCAAACATCGTATACCCACCATACTCAACGAAACCAGGTACCAGATTTACACCATACAGGACTCACCATTGGGCAATGGTAAGATCACCAGGTCACACTCCTCACTCCTCCTCGTCACACCGAGAAGATCACCTTGCTGGTGCTACCGAAGGCTAACGTGGATGTGGTACTGTGCAGGCCTTGGCTCATTCAGCACCAACCCACCATAAACTGGAGCACCGGGGAAATCCAGGAATGGAGTGAGTCATGTGCGGAACACGCCCACCAACCGTCCCGATGGAAACCCACATAAAGCCACCCATCGCTCCCTCTTCATGCTGCCGTCGTGGGGAGCCCGACGACAGATATCGCCAACACCATCACCTCTACCTACCACTCCTTTCTCGACATCTTCAATAAAGAGCAGGCCACCTGACTACCCCCTCACAGGCCCTGTGACTGTAGTATCGACCTGCTGCCCAATGCCAAACTTCCACATGGACGTATCTACCAACTCTCCCGTCCTGAGCACGAGGCTATGGAGAGCTACATTCAAGAAGCTCTGCACCAGGGGTTCATCCGGCCATCCGGGTGCTGAACGAGGCTACCATTAAGTTTGCCTACCCGCTACCACTTGTGCCAGCAGCTCTTGAGGAGCTCCGGGAAGCACGAGTATTCAGCAAACTGGACCTCCGCAGTGCCTACAATCTCATCCGTATCCGAGAAGGAGATGAGTGGAAGACCGCCTTCATTACCCCCACTGGCCACTATGAGTACCGGGTGATGCCCTATGGACTTGCTAACAGTCCTTCAGTGTTCCAAAACTTCATGAATAACATCTTCAGAGATCTCCTTCACCGCTCAGTCATAGTGTACATCGACGACATCCTTATATACTCTCGCAACCTAGAGGACCACCATACTCATGTGTGCCAGGTACTTCATTGCCTCAAGGAGCACCATCTATACCTGAAAGCCGAGAAGTGCGAGTTCCCTTCACTCCGCTCAACGCCTTAATGCTCGACAGGCATGTTGGTCACTCTTCTTCGCACGTTTCCACTTCACCATCACCTACCAGCCGGGACACAAGAACTGTAAAGCAGATGCCTTGTCCCGCATGCACTCACCTGACCCTATCTAAGACACTCCAGAACCCATCCTACCTCCAATCTTTGTAGTACCCATCCTGTGGAAGGTCGACGAGGAGATCCGTGCCGCTACCCTCGAGGAACCAGCACTGCCTGAACTTCCCCAAGGCCTAACCTACGTACCCGCCAGTCATCGACTCTCGCTCCTCAGTAGTGCGCACACATCCCTCGGCTCAGGACATCCGGGCAGCAGGCGAACCCTCTCGCTCCTACAGGAGAAATATTGGTGGCCGGGCATGGCCCGAGATGTCTCCCAGTATGGTCGGGGGTGTTCGGTCTGTGCCATTACTACCACCCCACACCGACTCCCTGAGGTCAAGTTGCAACCACTACCCATTGCTCGCCGACCCTGGACACATCTAGGCATTGACTTTGCCACCGACCTACCTCCATCCCATACTGGTGGTCGTGGATCACTTCTCAAAAGCCTGCAGACTCCCACTTCCAACACGTCTTCCGCAACCACGGTCTACCAGAGAACATAGTATCGGACCAAGGACCACAGTTTATTTCCAGGGTCTGGCGAGCCTTTTTCCAACTCCTGGGTATCACCATCAGCCTCTCCTCTGGATACCACCCTCAGACCAATGGCCAGACCGAACGGAAGATCCAGGAGATCTCCCGCTACCTCCGGACATACTGTGCCCAACACCAAAGTACCAGGAGCCAGTACCTACCGTGGGCCGAGAATGCCCAAAACTCCATACGGCAAGCCTCCACCGGACTAACACCTTTCCAATGTGTCCTATGTTACCAACCCGCACTGTTCCCATGGACCGGCGAGACCTCTGAGGTACCCGCAGTAGATCACTGGTTCCAGGAGAGCGAGAGGGTGTGGGACTCAGCTCACGTCCATCTCCAGCAAGCAGTTCGGAGCCACACTTACACCGCCAATCGCCGCAGACTACCCAACCCTGTTTACCACCCTGGAGACAAAGTCTGGCTATCCACAAAGAACATCCGCCTCCGACTGTCCTGCAAGAAGCTGAGTCCCCGCTACATAGGGCCATACACTCACAAATAAATCCAGTCACATACCGCCTCAACCTACCTCCACATTCACGCATATCCTCAGCCTTTCACGTTTCCTTACTAAAACCTTACACTGACCCTGTTCCTCCTCCTTCCACAGAACCACCTCCCCCTCCAGCACAACCCGAAATCCTGGGAGAAAACATTTATAGAGTCAAGGAGATTCGTGACTCCCGGCGGCGGGACGGCCGCATACAATACCTCATCGACTGGGAGGGATTTGGTCCCGAGATGACATCTTAGACCCTACTCTCCTCGAGGAATTCCACTGCCAACATCCTAACCGCCCAGCTCCCCGAGGCCGTGGTCGTCCTCGCTGCCGGTCTAGGGTGCCAGGAGTCACCCGTGGAGGGGGGATTACTGTCACACCCTCTGCACGTTCCATCAGCCCCAGTCACCATTCACAGTCTCCATCCACTACACACCGCACACAATGCACGATTACTGATCATGTACATCTGCGCACGTAATCACACTCACCTGCTCCAGCCATCACCCACTCACTACATAAGCTCACCTCACTCATTCACTCACCGGCTGGAATCAGCGTTTGATGGTCACCTCTACACAGTACTCATCCTTCTCATCCTGCATTCTTGTCTATCCTTCAAGGAAACCTCGAGTCCAACTCCTGTCATCAGTCTGCTCGCTACATCAAGGGAAGTGACTCTCAGTGTCCTCCACGAACTGTATACGGTCTTCCCCTTCCGCACTCAGTGCGCTGCGCTCACCAGTGTTATTGTTCTCACCTTCCGCACAGGGCGTTGATTCACCCTTGTGTTAATAAACACCACGAATTCTAACCACTGTCCTCTCTTCCTTGTGTGACCGTGACAGTATTAATATTGATATTCTAGCCTCTCGTAGGGCACTAAATAATGTAGTGATAATTTCTTTGGTTTAACTTGAATTTTAAAATTAACATTAGTATTAATATTGAGATTTTGGTCACTCCACGCTTAAGGTGTGTGTAAATAACATAAATAACTCATTTTAAACGGGACACCAGACAGCTTCGAGTGTCAAAGTAATTAACAATCAAATATTGTTAATTGAATTAAACAAATGGAAAGGTGTTTATTATCTGGCCAAATCTGAAGGATAGTGAGATTGTCTGACGTGTAGAGCCATTTGCTGTATTATCAACAAGGAAAAGACACTATTGTAATAAATATTTATTAACAAAAGAATAAACAAGGGTAACTGTAAATGTACAATAAATGAAGCGCATAGGCATGAATCATGTAGGTGATTAAGTTGAGGATTGTGATTACTGTTATCTTCTCTAAAGACAAGTTAGAATCTGATTTGGTATATCTTATTCCAAAATAACAAACAACTGAAGGTAGAGGTCCTGAAAATCTGGCACACGCAAATTTCTGGAGGTGGTAGTCCTGAAGCGATGGTTTTATACGCCTTGGAAAAAGCACTGTGAATCCAATCAACATGAAAATCCTTACTAAAATACGCAGCAAAGTTCTGAAGTCTTTGAGCAATTCGGATAGTCTAGGATGTGCAGAAAATTCTTTTACTTCG
>CAIGQW010055454.1:1186508-1206997 GCA_903798125.1 Danio choprae | reverse complement strand
AGAGAGAGAGAGAGAGAGAGAGAGAGAGAAAGAGAGTATATGGCAACACGGTGGCTCTGTAGTTAGCACTGTCGCCTCACAGCAAGAAGGTTGATGGTCTGAGTCTCGGCTAGGCCAGTTGGCATTTCTGTGTGGAGTTTGCATGTACAGGTGAATTGAATAAACTAAATTGGCCATAGTGTGTGTGTATGGATGTTTCCCAGTACTGGGTTGCAGCTGGAAGGGCATCCGCTTAGTAATTTTGAGCACTAGACTGAGGGGAAATTGATGTCCATGCCTCTTAATTTGTGGTCAGCCTCCAAAGAACACAGAAATTATCACACTCAAATTAAAAATGTAAAAAAACAAGGTGTTCTGTTTTTTTTTGTTTTTTTTTTACCAAATTCCCTGAATTACTAACCATAACTAGCCCTACTTGTCAAAAATGCATTGTGGGATTAACGAAAGTCCCTTTAATTGCTTAAAATATTTGTTATTTTTAAAATGAATTCAATTATTAAAATTGATCACAATCTTGTTTAATATATATATAGTGCATGTTTGTTGTTTTGGAAATTATTCCAATATTGATTTTTAATTATTCTTAATTGATTTTCGTAATTATTTAATTATATGTACAAAAAAAAAAAAACAATTCAGCAAGAAATAAAATAATAATAATAATAACAACAATAATATATTTAATTTAGAAGAAATGTCATCAGTAGTTTACAGAACTAATTAAATAAATACATATATGAATATATTTTAATTCTAATTTCATTTTAAATACATTTAATTGCAAACATATGAATTGCAAATAGAGTGAAATCCAGCAAAATATTTTCTAAATAAGGCTCAAACCACAGTGAGGATTTATAGCCTGTTTGAGAGTGTTTAATGAAACAAGACCCATCATACAGATCAAAGAGACGCTGAATTTCACAGGAACAGCCCACCGACACAGGACCCACACTGATTTTTAGATCCTGCATTGACATACTGTGTAAACACTTTTCTGATGTTTGTTTTCATGCAACCATACTGTAAGTATCTTCTTGATGAAGAATTGAGAGAAGAAAAAAAAAAGCCTGTGATCTTGCCATCGGTCAACTAGGAGACAACTGTACAGCAGATGAAAGGGTTGCAGTGCAGTTTATAGTAGCATATATGTATTTACTCATTGTTTTTCATCTAAGTCCTGAAAATTTAAATCAAAATGACAGCAAGGGTTTAGAGTTTCCTGAGTCCTGCAGCAAGTTTTCCTCTGCTTCACTTGGCTGTCTGTTTCCCAGCATCCTCGTGCTCGTCCTCAGTGCGGCGTGTCTGTTTGGATTTACACAATCACTGTATGACTCCTCCATAATGAAATGTCAGCTATCAATCAAACTGGCCTTATTAACTCCATAAGGGCCAGGTGTGGGTGACATCATGGAAAGCGACTGTGGCTTTGGAAGTGTTGCGTCTCTCGTGCACCCATAAGTCAAAACGCTGCCTGAAACTCTTTTTTTTATTTTGAGGAGGACTGACAGTGATAATGCTGAAAATGCTTCTAATGGGGCTTGCATTATACAGGGGTTTTGAAATATTTAGATGCAATCTTAATGATCATGCATGTGCAAAGCAAAACATATATATTTACAGTGCAAATATTCAAATTATACAGTTAAAAATAGTTTAAAATACATTTAAAATATGATTTAGTTACATTCTTATTCTACTCACAATATATACTGCATTTATTTGTATGACTAATAACTCATTTTAATCTTATTTGTATTAATTTGTTAGTTACTTATTTAATGTTAGATTCATTTAATCAAATTTCCTATTGTTTGTGTGTTTCCTTTATTTACCTATTAACTTTATTTTCATATTTAATTATTTATCTTGGTAAAAAGTCAATTAATGAATTAAATTTAATAAATAAATTACTGCTTATTTTGGATTTATTTTCCAAACATTTCCAAAGACCCCCAGCACTCCCTTGCTTCCCTTTTCATGGGGGTCCCCGGACTCAACAACAAAAAGATTGCAGTCCTTAAGCCACAAATCATAAACAGGAACGCAAGAAGCGCTCCTGTTATGTTGTGTCTCGTTTCACGAAGACACCAAAGCTAGTTATATAGGCTATATCTACAGAGCAATCACAATCATACTTTATAGGCCTACCCTAAATTGCAGACATAAGCTTCTTACACACACACACGCACAAAAAGCAGTGCTGCACATAGGCAATGCTTTCATTTGTTGTTGTAAAGGCTATTCGTTAATCATAAAGTTATTCGTGGAAACAAACGAATGGTAAATAAAACAGCTGGCCTAAATAACACGCACAATGAGCACATATACAAACTATCAGAAACAATTAGGTGCTCGGAAAGAATGTAAGACTAATTCTCTTGTTTTCTCGGCCTCTGCTTTTGTTTGTGCGTCGCGGTACGTTAGGCGGTTTTCGCCCATAGCGCTATCACGAATGCACGCCGCCAGCGCAGTGCAATGCCCGGAGCTGCCACATCCTGTATGTATGAGCCAGAACGGAGGACAGCGATCCCCACTCCCGGGAACAATCCGTAGCCTGTGGGAGTTTTTCGATGCCAATTGTGATACACAATACGGGGTCACATTAGTTAGAAATATATTGTGGGGTCACCGATGGTGCCTGTGGCGCTATTGCGCTCTCCCAGTACCCCTCTCTCTCTTTCATTCCCTCCCGTTATCCTGATTTGTCTAGTTGAGCCCGTGCATAACTGTCTACACTGCTACCTCTCATAACCTGTAAGCGCAGCCTCGGTATATTTAAACGTACAGCGGGATCGGGCGCAGTCAGAAGGGCAGCGGTAGGAGACGTTCCGGCTGTCAGGAGGCATCGGGCAGATTGCGTCTCGGGACGGGACGCGGGACGACTGTGTGACAGGAAGAAGAAACGCAGGCCTAACGCCACAAGAGGCAAATATCAGCTGCGGCGGCCGCATGCTTGTGATTGCTCCGTATCTCGTTCTGTCTCCGGTAATCCGCAGATTTACACGGCACATCACACAGATCGAAAGAGAGAGAGAGAGAGAGAGAGAGAGAGAGTAGGTAGACCTTCACAAAAAAACACAGCTAACATTATGGGTTTTTTTTTGTTTAGTTTTTTTTGTATTTAGCAAAGTCTTGTCAGTTTTTTAAAAGTTATTTAACCGTTTCTTAGGCCGGTGTTGTTTTTATATTTTTATAGCTATACGCGTAGAAAATGTATGCATGCACGTCTTTGAAAAAGTTATAATAAAAATTTAAATTAAAAAAATATTTAGAAACATCTGTCATGTTCCTATAAAACTAACGTTTGGATGATAACGTCTGGCCTGAACAGATGGGCTTCAAAGTCATAATAAAATAAAAATCCACAATTCTAAAGTTTAATCAAATATTGCAGTGTTTGTTGTACATGAGTTATTTAACAAATTGGTTAATGAATTCCTAATGAACAACATTAAGTTATATCAATAAACATTTTGTTCTACGGAAAATGCTTGCTGTTTAAAGTCAAATTGCCACCCATAATTCATTTTGCTTTTGACTTACAAACATCTTACAAAAAAGTACAATACAATGCTTGTGTTGAGATGTCAGTTGGATATTCAATGAAAATAAAAATATATATTAGTACATAAATAAAATGGTGGATTATGGCAAGTGAAACACTTACAGAAATGTGCATTATAGAAAAGTAAACATTTATATTCTGTTGGCTTAAAGTTTAAAGAACAAATCAATGTTGTGAAAAGCAGAGAATCTTTGGCAAAGATGTGCCCATGTATCACACACATGTGTGATGCAACACATGTAAATGCACTGCAAGAATAGAGTAAAATGTGACAGAAAGATGCTCGGAATTTGTTGGCAGCTCTCATCCTTTCCTTCTCTTTTATGACACAATATTAACATGTCCACCCGACAGGGCGGACCCTCAAGACACAGAGAAATGCTGGAAAACTTAATGCAAGTGACAGCGCAGTTCCTCTGTTTCACAACACGCACAGCAGCCAAAGGCCAAGGGTCATGCTAGGGGCCATGGATCCCAGACCACCGCTCACACCCAGCACCACTCATTTATGTTTTTTAATTACGTTATGAAATCTGTTTCTTCCAGCCATGAGGGAAAACATCTACAGGGAAGATGCTGATTGTTACATATTCTGAAAAGTCAATTCATCTTTGTTGCCGTTGCCCACTGGCCCTGCAGGTTGTCTGTGAATGATACAAATTCTTGGAGGAAGCCTGTAAAGTCATGCTTTTTTTTCTTTTTTGCATTGCCCGTCTGGGTAATTACACATGCACATGCATATCGGTGTGACAGTTAGTAGATGAACATACACTGTGCAAAACACTCATACACGCAATTACATCACCTAAGAAAGCGGGATTTTTGACCAGTCATCTTTAAACCGATGAACAAGTGATTTTTTGAAGCTCATCCAGCAGGGAGCACTGTGGCTCTTTCAAACCTGCTCAGTTGCACAACTGCATTTGTGATCAAACTCACTCCTTTTAACATGCGAAAACTTCAGTGAAAGGCAAAGACAAGCTGCTGAGTGGCTTAAAGCCCACTTAATGTCTGAAACACATCGCTGACTGAAAGGGAAAATGCCGGTTATTTGATTAAATCTGACAAAAAAAGAACATAATATAAAACAGGCTACAACCTTTCAGTCAAAGAAAAACTAAACTTAAATAAATAATTTTGTTTCCATTAGGAAAGCATTTTGATTTATTGGCATGTAACTGATGATGGTGTCTGACAGGAATAATCCATATAATATAATAATGACCACCCAGAACACCTCAGCAAACCCAAAACTTGTGTCCGCTGTGTAAATCTAGATCTGTAGACGTCCATATCTGTTTATATAGAACTGGCATCAGTTTAGTTCACAAAAATATTAGGTATAAAATATATTACGGTATAAGGTAAAAAAAAAAAAAGAAGAAGCTACATCTATCTATCTCTACAAAATTAGCAATATCAGAAATTAAAAAAAGCTTTATTTTATTTGCCTAACTTGTTAAAGCTTTTCAGATCCAATAAAAACATTGTAATAATTTATCTTATATCTTATAATTTTATGTTTACCATTTCAGTAGTGTAGGTTGCACCTAGCTCTTGCTTGCTAGATTGTATGTTTGGAGTGTTGATCATTTCGATAAGCTATTTCAAGAATCTGCACCTATTTTTATTTTGACGTTTCTTTATTTTACATTCTATTGATGAACAAAATAGAAAGATATAAAATAAAAAAAGGATGCAGGGAGTAATTTGTTTACACACAGAGGAAGGCGTAGAGCCAAAACATTTGCATTTTTTTTATCACTTAAAATATTGTTACTTGTGCTGAAAATGTCTAAAATCTGGGCCTAATCCTGACTTTTATTTTTGCCTGATAATAGCATTGCATAAATATAATAAGAGTATGTATCCTCTTAAACTGTGTGTGTTTGTTTGTATTACAGAGAGAGAGAGAGAGAGAGAGAGAGAGACGGTAAGATGGCTGAGGTGACAGGTCCACCCTTAGCCCACTCAGTTGATCTATATGAGCTCAACTTTATTGCCAATTTCAGCTTTGGGACAGCTGAGGCTCTGACCATCATAAACACACACACACACACACACACACACACACACACACACACACACACACACACACTCACCCACACACACACACACACACACACACACACACACACACACACACACACACACACACACACACACACACACACACACACACACACACACACAAAGAGGAAATAAAAGTGTTGGTGCAGACAGACATGTCCACAAAGGGGGTGTATACATTTTAACACATCTGCACCCAGAGGAAACTTTTATTGCTCAGCGGTTGCTCTTTCATAGCTCATGAGACTTAAGGGAGCACTCATTTAAGTTTCATTTAAATCTCTCCATGTTGTCTCATACATCATTTCTAATTTCTAAGGAGAAACATTTTGTTGCTATAAAAACATCTTATAGGCCTGTTCACTCCAAGAATGTTAAGCATACAAAGACAGCTACCGTATAACGATAACTATACTGGCATCCACATCTGTGTCTAAAATAGATGTTTATACTAAACCTGATTTGTTATCTTTGATATCTGCTGTTTAAATGCTATTTAAAATGTCAGTGAAAAATATCTATTTATAATCTATCATAAAAAAAATATAATACATCAATAGGCTACTAATCCTCTATATTGTAACTATTATGTTGGTATAGTCTTAATTATTTGACATTTGCATTACATGAATTGAATTACTTGGCAAACGCTTCTATGCAAAATGACGTAAAATTTTGAACAAATGATAGATTTTTAGATTTTCAATGATCATTTCAACTGTATCTTTAAATCATTATCATTATATCTCTACAATCTATACTGTATATGTAGAATTTGTATGGTCCCAGTCTTTACTAAATTTAAAGTCTTTGGAGGCAAAACAACAGACCCATTGTCAGTTCTGCAGTGATGCATTAAGCACAACTCAGAAGTCACTTTCTGTCAGTCAGCATATGAATTTGTGTGACCAACATCTCACACAAAACCTCCAATTGTGCAGATCAAATTACTAGATTAAAAAAAATTAAATTAGCATTAATAATAAAGAACTATAAAGCGTAGCTACAATAATATGGCTAACAAACCATAAAGTAACAGTTCACCAAAATATACTTCTTACCATCTTTTTTCTTCTTCCGTTGAACACAAAATTAGATATTTTGAAGTATGCTGGAAACCATTGACCTTCATAGTATATGATTCCCTACTATGGAAGTCAATAGGTTTTCATCTTGCTTCAAAAAATCTTCTTTAGTCTTCAACAGAATAAAGAAACTTAAAAAGATTTAGAACCACTTGAGGGAGAGTAAATAGTGAATACATTTTCATTTTGGGGTATCAGGGCACAATAGTAAGTAATTGAGCTCACAGAGAAATATCTATCTTAGAAACATTGGTTGTTTGCCAAATGTGAGCACAGATTCGAACATATTGGCAAACTCTTCTGAAGCTTATCGTTTAATCTAACGATAACAAATACATTTTTTTCAAATAAGTATTTTCTAGGGCTGCACGGTAGCGCAGTGGGTAGCACGATCGCCTCACAGCAAGAAGGTCACTGGTTCGAGCCTCAGCTGGGTCAGTTGGCATTTCTGCGTGGAGTTTGCATGTTCTCCCCGTGTTTGCGTGGGTTTCCTCTGGGTGCTCCGGTTTCCCCCACAAGTTCAAAGACATGCGGTACAGGTGAATTGGGTAAGCTAAATTGTCCGTAGTGTATGTATATGTGGATGTTTCCCAGAGATGGGTTGCAGCTGGAAGGGCATCCGCTGCGTAAAACATATGCTGGATAAGTTGGCGGTTCATTCCGCTGTGGCGACCCCAGATTAATAAAGGGACTAAGCCGAAAAGTAAATGAATGAATGAATTATTTTCAAAATACATGCCCAGCTTTTTTAAACCAATATATATATATGCGGATTTACTGAGCTGTCAATCATACCCATAAATGAAAGAATGGTTTTGTTGCACATGTACAGTAAAATTATGCAGCAAAGCTACAAAGCCTGCTTGTTCTAGTTATACACATGGTTAATACACAGATTTGCATATAAAATTCATAATCATACAACACACCATCCATACAACACATTATTCTCAAGTCTGACCGCATAAGAGGCTGCCCTCCTTAACATATTCTTCTTCATTTTTTTTCTGTGTGAAGCACGCTGGGGGAAGTCTCAGTGAGCTAGCAGGACCGCCACACTCTCACAGATTTGACAGTGTTTCCTCAGGCTATTCCAGCACGGCTGGTTTGAGAGACAGAAGCTTCTGTAGTGATGAACACCATGAAATGGCCCTGTAATGAATAATCACTTTGGTATATGTTTCAGTCAGGCCAAGACGCCATTAGCAGAGTCTGTCTCGCTGGGCGGAATCAATTCACACACAAACACACACACACACACACACACTTTCTCGTATTCACTGTTTACAACACTGTCACATCTAAACTGGACGACTGTGTTGCAAATGCGAAACATTTGCCTTTTTTTATCCTTCGTAGCTCTAAGTAGTGATCAACAGTCAACCATTTACATCACTGACCTGAACAAGATTTACAGCAATTTCGTGGCAAATGAAGACACGCTCAGTTGAAATAAATATCTTTCATATAATACAGGAAAATATTAAAAAAGGTTTACAGTAACACAATGATACAGCCAATCTAATCTGTATTTGATGCTTGCCTAGTATGGGCTTAATTGCTGTGTCATTAGCATAGCGACATGCTAACAACAAACTCCAGTGGAAATCAGTTGTGTCTTCAGTGCACCTCACGTGAGCAAAAATATTTCTGTTTATTTGTTGCTTACTGTATCAAAGCCTTAAATTAAATTCTGAGGTACATTTAGGATTTTTGTAATCTTATAAATAACCTCATATATGTAGGCATTAGACTTCAAGGTGGGTTACTTTGGTTTATAGTCATTTTTGAGAATGTGTGTGCAGTTGTCACGTCCCCTCAATGTTAGGCCCATGATGAGTCTCTCTCTCTCTCTCTCTCTCTTTCTCTCTCTCTCTCTCTCTCTCTCTCTCTCTCTCTCTCTCTCTCTCTAATTAGACTGATCAGATGTTGCTATCATGACATTTAAAGGCCTCGTTCTCTTTCCAGTCATGGGCTGCTGTCATAACATGAGTTGACAGGCACACACATCAGATGAACCACGAATGAAAAATCATTGACTTTTCTTGATAAGCATTAATGTTAACTTCTGTGCAAATGGTTACAAATGGATCTTTTTATTGCAACATGTCGAAATATGCACCTTAGTGGTGAATTTCATTCGAATAATATTTGTCTTGTGAAGCACACAAGAAATTCACAAACTGAAATTATTTTAACACACTCACAAATCATTTAAACAAGCCATTGGGCTAAAAGTTCAACTTAAAAATTCAACCCAATGGTTGATTGTCCATTTTTGATGGGATGTGCTCAGTTGTGTTAAGTCCAATTTGGACAAATGCAACTATTTACTTGAAAAAAAAAAAGTAAGTTGAAGCAATTTAGCATTTTTAGAGTGTATTTATCAGAAAAGCCTTTGTGTCTGAAGTATGTCCACAATGTTTCAAAATGGCACAAAGACAGCCCATATTAATATAGGTAATACTTTAGTGTTTGAGTTTAAAAATAGGGTTAATAGTTTATGGTCACCAATTTAGCAAACACACCCGAATGTAGGCCTCTGCATATGTTTTTATGGTACAGTCTAGTGTATCTGTACTTGCCTAGACCTCTGGACCCCTGGCTACATCTTCCATCAAACCTCCATCAAATCTGAGACATTTTCACTCACTCTCTCTCTCTCTCTGGCCCTTTCTCTCCGCTTCATAACCCATTTATCTCCAGATAACTTTGTCAGATTGTCAACCAAACTCTCCGGTGGGAACTCTGCCCAAAGCCTATTAAGAAGGAATAAACTCCGTCCTCACTGGGCACTGACAGGCAATACCTTTCCCGGAGCGTTACTGTGACGATGTTAACAGCGCTCTTGTTACTGTAGCCACAGCCAGACGGGCCAGTAATCACATTTCCAACAGTAAACGACAGACATATTTCATTGATTACATAAAAGAGTAGAATTGCTTTCCCCTGACCAGATGTAAACCCCCTTTAACACGGCAGTGATTGCGTTGGATGTCTTGGCATGGATTGAGGGACGTCGGAGAGAAACGTATACATTAACAAGGAGATGCGGTGAGGTTTTCTCTGTGGTCGTGGCGATTCCAGCTTCATGAATAATTAGCGCGTGTTAATGTTGAGTGTTGCTGATTGAGTCAGAGCCGCTTTTGAAGAGTGCTGTGCTGAAGGGGTTATACCGACAGGAGGGAAACGGCAGCCGTAATTGAGTCAGGGAGAGAGAGGCGGAAAAGAGGAGGGCATTTTAGCCCCGTCTGGCCATTTTTTTTGTTTTTTGAACCCCTTCATGTTCTGGCCTAGGGAATAGACTGTTATTTTTCACTTGCCGAAACGTCTTTGCCCTACATTTATGTCCATTATAACTGAATCCTATTTAAGAAGATTCCTTTTTGTTTGATTTGAGGAAGCAAATTACACTGCTGCTGCATTTATAACAACATTTATAAGGGTGCTTGGCTTATATGTAAAATGACAGCAGTGATGACAACAATGGCAGCCATGAACCACAAAAGCGGTAGTCGACCACCGTGCTGTTTTTTGCTCTCTCTCCAGCAAAACCCCAGTTTAGCGACGTAATGACCCAGAACTAATGGCGCCCCATTCATTTAGCTCTATCAATGTCAATGTCACACACGCTCACAGAAGACCGCATACATCTACCCATGCATGTATGTATGTACGTATGAGAGTCATTACCCACCATTATATTACCTGAGGTTGGGATTGTAAAATATAATAAACAGCCAACTAACAAATGGTGTCAGGACTAGCCGCTCATAAGTGCTGGTACTTTAATACTGACCATTTGTGCAGGTTATGTGTGTAATTGTCTAGTACCTTTTTTATGCAGCGCACATCAAGAAAAACTGAAATTATGTCATTCTGTGTAAAATCGAGAGTCATCCACCAAAATAATTCTACATAATAGCTTTAGGAATTAGCCAATGGCCAAACAGCCTATTGATATAAAATAATTCATAGAGTTCATACAAGGATAATTAAATCCGAAATGAAATTCTTTATAATACTTATTATAAAACCATTCCAAACTATTGTGACATTCTTTTCATTTTCCCTTAAATTAAAAAAGAGACATTTAGCAAAATGTTCAAGCCAAAAATGTATAATGAAAATAATTAAGTGACCAAAAGGCTGTCTAGGTCCAAAATGCATGCAGAAAACTAGAACTAAAACTGTAACAGATATTGTAAAATCTAACTAATGGAAATAAAAAAGGCAAAATAAACATTTCTGCAATTTTAGAAATTATTCTTCAAAAAACAACTGAAGCCTTAAAAAAGTGATACACATTTAGCTCAATTTATTTTCACCTTTAAAAATATATACCATTAATAACATTATGGCTGCAACACATTAGAAACATATTGCAGTAATAGAGTAAACGCTACTTGGCTATCCATTATTGAGTAAAATGATTCTGTTAAAATGTGAAGTATTCTAAAAAAGGAGTATAAATAGAAACACAGCCCTGTATTCTTCATCTTCCTGCTGGAAATGTACATCTGTTCCTCCACTACAGATGTGAGTTAGTGTTCTTAGTTAACTCAATTACATGAAGCTTCCTCTTACAGGGCACAGCAAGACTCACTGGCTACCACAACAAACCTCCTACATAGCACACAGTTAGCCAGAGGTTTGGAGAGGAAGTTCTTTGTTGTGTGAGAGAATTAGTTAGAAGAATAACCAAAGATTCAGAGACATTGTTGAAAGCTTTTATTCTGCCTCGCTCATGTACCCTGAAGGCACACAGAGACCATCAGTTTTAAAAGCAGCCATGTGCATTTAGGTAGTTCATATCTACTTATTTCCTATTGGTATTATCCACTTAAAGCAAGGAACCACACAGATGCATATCTCATAGGCTCTCACTTCCTGGAAACGGTTGTTAATGACATCATGTTGTGGTCTGCGATTAGGCCTGTCAGTCATGGAGAGAAATGAAAGCCATGTTCATTCAAATACCTTCACTGCTAGCAATAATTCTCTATAGAGATGACTGTAATAATTGTGAATATATGAGTAATACTAAAGCACAGGTCAATAGTTTAAAGGGACAGTTCATCAAAAAATAAAAATGTACTCACCATTTTCTCAAACATTTATAAATTTCATTCTTATGTTGAACACAAAAATATATATATTCTTTAATATAGTAACAAAAACACTATAGTAATCAATGGCTGCTGCTTTTCAACATTCTTGAAAATATTTTTTTTTGTTGGGTTCAACATAAGAAACTGAACCAGGTTTGGAAAAAGTGGAGGGTGATTAAATGTTGACAGAATTGTAATTTTTTTTGGGAATTATCCCTTTAAGTGGCTTATTTTAAAAAATTATTATTATTTTTTTTTTAAGACAAATAATTTAAACATATAAACAAATGAATAAAAATGACATTAAATTAATTCTATGTAATTATTCATTCATTCATTCATTTTCATTTCGGCTTAGTCCCTTTATTAATCTGGGATCGCCACAGCGGAATGAACCGCCAACTTATCCAGCATATGTTTTACGCAGCGGATGCCCTTCCAGCCGCAACCCATCTCTGGGAAACATCCATACACACCCATCCACACTCATACACTATGGACAATTTAGCTTACCCAATTCACCTGTACCGCATGTCTTTGGACTGTGGGGGAAACCGGAGCACCCGGAGGAAACCCACGCCAACACAGGGAGAACATGCAAACTCCACACAGAAAGGCCAACTGACCCAGCCGAGGCTCGAACCAGCGATCAGTGACCTTCTTGCTGTGAGGCGAACGTGCTACCCACTGCGCCACTGTGAGGCCCTTTTTATATCTAATTTTATCATATTTTTTTGTTATATTTGAAATACGATTTAAGTGTACTGCCTAGAATATGGTAAAGTAAAACAAACCTACATAGAAATGAACAGTGAATGACTTTAAATAAATGTGTAATTAGTAGTGGTGGGCAAAAATTAATTGTGATTAATCGCATCCAAAATAAAAGTTTGTTTGCATGTGTGTACCGTGTATATTTATTATGCATACATATATTTGAGAAAATTTGTGTATATGATACAAATTATATATACATTTAAATATCTATGTAACAAAACATAGATTTTTTACATAAAAAGTTTTTTTTTCTATGTATGTGTGTGCATCACATATACATGATAAATTTTTTTAAATTGAATTATATAAAAGAAAAGAGCATTTAATAAAACAGCACACCAAACATATAAAGTATTTAATTTGTGATTTAGTATTTTAGTCTTTAAAAGCTTGGGGAAATAATATTAATATTTTAAATTGTACTTATGCACTTTAAATAAAAAAAAAGAAATATATATTTATACAATTATATCAAAGGATAAAATTACAGTAAACATTAGTTGTTTTTTTGCTTAAGATAACTTTTGCATTATTTAATCTTACTTTTTGTTTTAGAATTGTGCTTTTAACATATGAAGCAAGCTACACTATGGAGTTTCTTATAACTCAACAGAATTGACCTCAGTTATTTTTCACAAGGGAAAAAGATATATAAATTAATCAGAAATAAAATGAAGTCCCACCTTACACCAAGCATGTTTCACTCAGAAAGGCCACATTTAAAAAAAATCAAATGCTAATTTTGTTTATTTTTTATGTTGAATGTTTACCAGTGAGTGTTTGAATTATATCTGAGCTCTTTCAGACGTTCCTACCTTCGTGTGTAAATGAGCATGCATTAAGATAGGCTTTGTTACATGTACATAGGTGCATCTTTCATCATTTTCTTTTATCTCCCTCTGTGCAGCCTGCTTTTTTCTCTCCTTGGCTCTGTCTCTGTCTGCGTAATAGAAGTGGACTGCGTCTCACAGCCTCCTGGACTCTCTCTCTCGCTCGCAGGCAAACATCCCTGAGCCTTTCAGAGCGCAGCACGCGCCGCAGTCTGCAGGCTGCGATTGGAGCGGATGGCTCTCCGTGCCCGCGCTCTCTGCTGCCCGCCATCCTGACACGCCTTTGTTTAGAGCCTGTAAGATCTTGACATATGCCTCCAATCGTTTGCTCTTGGTGAGATGTGTCCCATTCCACGCATGTGACGGGAGACGTTGTATGGCCGTCTGCTGATCGAGATGGGAATAAACAGAAGCTGTGCCACATTTAGTTTGCCTTCTTTTTACAGTTTTTGAACAGCTGCACATGAACATGCAGCAGCAGTAGTAGTTTGTGTATTTGCTTTTAGACTATAAGAAGTAATACATCCACAATTTAAATGAATTCCTGTGGCAGATGTCCTGATACTCTTTGACCTTTTTACCTGGAACCCCTGGCATTTAGAGTCATAACAGCTAAAACTACTGTGACTACAAACAGGAAAAAAATAAAAATAAAAATAAATTGTTCAATGAACCGCCAACTTATCCAGCATATATTCTACGCAGCAGATGCCCTTCCAGCTGCAACCCATCCCTGGGAAACATCCATACACACTCATACACTACAGACAATTTAGCTTACCCAATTCAACCGGAGGAAGCCCGCGCGAACACGGGGAGAACATGCAAACTCCACACAGAAATGCCAACTGACCCAGCCGGGGCTCGAACCAGCAACCTTCTTGCTTTGAGGCGATTGTGCTATCCACTACGCCACCGTGCTGCCCATATATATATATATATATATATATATATATATATATTTAAAATCATTAATGTATAGGAGACAGTTGGTATCAAAATAAAGCTCTCCTTGTGTAAAATGGTCACTTCAGCATAATGCTTTGTACACACGCACATGCACACGCACACGCACATGAAGTCAGAATTATTAGTCCTCCTGAATTATTAGCCCCCCTATTTTTCACCACAAATTAAGTTAATTAGGGTAATTGTATAACAAGTCATTGTATAACAGTGTTTTGTTCTGTAGAAAATCAGGAAAAACATGAATAGGGGCTAATAATATTGTCTTTAAAATGGTTATAAAAAATTGCTTTTATTCTAGCTGAAATAAAACAAATAAGACTTTCTTCCAAAAGAAAAAAAATATCATAGGAAATTCTGTAAAAAATTCCTTGCTCTGTTGAACATAATTTGGGAAATATTTGAAAAAATAAATAAATAAAAATATTTCATTAATTAGAAAAATAAAAAAAAAACTAATAACTTTGACTTCAACTGTATATATATTTAAAGAGCTTCTTAAATGCAAACCAGTACTGTCACAATTTTTTATATTTCACATAATCAAAAGATTTCACAATAATTATATTTTGTGATTTCTATGGAATGAATCAATCCATCAATAAATTGATAAATACAATACATACACCTGATGGGGACAATTACACTTAATAGAGGCTAAAACCAGTTAAGCTAAGGAAAACTATTTTTTTTTACATCAAACTCACATTATAGCACCAATCAAGTGCTTGAAATAACTTCCTTTGGTGAAATGATGTTGCGGCAAGCATATTTTATAGGTTTTTAATGCTGCCTTAAATGCTTGATTATAGTAGAATACAGAATATTTAAATGACTTGAAATAGATTGAACTAAAAACAGATAAACCATATGCTGTTCAGGGGTGTAAAATAATGAATTATAAATACTTAAATTACTTTTTTTCTCAGGAATTGTACTTTACAAAGTAGTTGAAAGCTTTTACTTTAGTACATTTTTAGTTCTGGAACAGAACTTTTACGGTACTATTTTCCTTCAATTTGTAGTTACTACTTTATATTACAAAATTTACACAATCAAAAGTGTTGTTATTGTTTTTTTAACAAATATTGCAGCCAATCCACTTTATCTGTTTTAATGCCATGTATATATTGTTTATGGCATGCAATGTGCTTGGTGTAAAGTGGAAAAGCTGCTTCACATTATATATTTGAGAGTAAAATGGAATGAAAGCATCTGAAGTGACAGCATACCTGACAAATAGGACTAATATCTATCTTTAACTATTGCATTGCCGCATCAAGCTGAAAACACAAGAGGGTAAAGAAATCATATAATAAGACAGGAACCAGACTCTGGTTACCAGAGCAAGACAAAAATAAAAAACAACAAACATGAACACACAAAATTAAAACACAAAAAAATCACCTAACAATATGCAGGTTCATAATTATATTTGTTTTATGAAAGTTAATTCTTTGATATGAAAAAATACATTATTTTACTTTAATAATTAAAGCTTATAGTGCCATTTGTTTATTAAATCATTTTGCTTGGTGTACTTAAGCATACACACTGTAAGTGAACACAAAGTGGTCTTTTTAACACAGTAGCTGCATTCAACAAGAATTTGCTGCCTTCTAAGTGTAAATGTGTCAACAACTTTTGTATTACAGATATATATGTTTGAAGAACATGGAAAATAAAATGAGATGCAACAATAAATGTTCCAACAATAGAAAGATTATGTGTAAAATGTACTATTATTGTTATAATATTTCCTTGATTTTACATGACACCACTATTTGCCATCTTTCACAAACATTTTTGGTTTGAATCATATTTATTCATGTATTTATTACTTAGTTATTCATAGATGTCTTGGTAGTCTGACTCATAAAGGGCATTTTAAAATTCACGATTGCAGTTACTTATGGTTCAGCTGTCATGCTGGAATAGAAAGTTCATGCACATTGCAGTTTAAGACTCAGCATCCCATGCAGTGTGTGTTTTATTCTGCACATTTAAGCAAACAAATAAGTCATCTGGGTTTTCAATGAATACAGAAATATACATACTGAGACAAAGTCAATTTAAGTTCTTTGACTGAGCTTAGCATACAAAGATGGATTTCATAATGGTGAGCATATTCACTGTGGTATATTGTTTATACCATGCCAGGTGTTTGGTGTTAAGTGGAAAGACATGCTTCACATGTGAGTAAAATAGAGCGAACGTTTCCCAAACAAGTCATGATGAGGAAAGACTGCCATTAAGTGGTTGTTTGCATTAATGTGAAACAGAATTTTGCTGTTTACCGTTGTCTAGCAACATCACAACTTGTTAGCTTGATTAATGTAAATTCAGCTTGGTGGGTTTGTAATAGCTGTAGCACTAATGCTGTATATCTCTTTTATAATTTTTGTTTCTCTATAGTGAGTTATTTGTGTTGCATAATGTAAAGCTTTTTTTTTTGTTCCTCCAACAAATACCAGACTTTGTTATGAATAATCTTTTCATTCAGTTTTCATATGTCAACTTCCAAAACAAGAGAAATGATCAAATGTGATGAAGTATCTTTCATTTGTCACATTTAAATCACTGGATTATACAAGAATAGACATTACCAGAAAAACAGCGCTTAAAGCAGATGAAAAAAGAATGCAATAAATCATGCTTCCTGACCCATGCAAATTCCATAATAAGGGATTTCCTTGCACACCATCACGTTTTCAAGAACTGAATGATTAGGTGTTCTCTCGCTCACAAATGGCTAGGCGAGAGCAACGGAACAGAACTTGACATTGTGTCATGTGACATGACAGGCTAAAAAACAGTGACATGACATAACCACACTAATCAACATTTCCAAATAGAAAAGAAGTAGTGCTTTTTGATTGCAATTGATTTTAATTATTAATAGATATGCCATGTAATTAGCCTGAAGAAAATGAGTGAAAACACACACACACAAAAAACACAACACAAAAACCCAAAACATTTTTAACAATAACATTCATTCAGGGCAGCACGGTGGCGCAGTGGATAGCACATTCGCCTCACAGCAAGAAGGTCGCTGGTTCGAGCCCTGGCTGGGTCAGTTGGCATTTCTGTGTGGAGTTTGCATGTTCTCCCCGTGTTTGCGTGGGTTTCCTCCGGGTGCTCCGGTTTCCCCCACAATTCCAAAGACATGCGGTACAGGTGAATTGGGTAAGCTAAATTGTCCGTAGTGTATGTGTGTGAATGAGTGAGTGTGTATGGATGTTTCCCAGAGATGGGTTGCGGCTGGAAGGGCATCCGCTGCGTAATACATATGCTGGATAAGTTGGCGGTTCATTCCGTTGTGGCGACCCCAGAATAATAAAGGGACTAAGCCGAAATGAAAATGAATGAATGAATGAACATTCATTCATTCTTAGTCCCTTTATTAATCTGGGGTCGCCACAGCGGAATGAACCGTCAACTTATCCAGCATATGTTTTACGCAGCGGATTCCCTTCCAGCTGCAACCCATCACTGGGAAACATCTACACACACTCATTCACATACACATACACTAAAGACAATTTAGCTTACTCAATTCACCTATACCGCATGTCTTTGGACTTGTGAGGGAAACCGGAGCACCCGGAGGAAACCTACGCCAACACGGGCAGAACATGCAAACTCCACACAGAAATGCCAACTGACCCAGCCAAGGCTCAAACCTTCTTGCTGTGAGGCGATCGTGCTACCCACTGCGCCACCGTGCAGCCTTTTAACAATAACAATAATATATAAAAATTATTCAAATTCTTGCATATCACGTTTTTAATTGTAATACAAAATAGGTGTAAAGTAGTGTGTAAGTGTCTTTTTATTATTATAATTTTCTTTACATGCCTATTGATCCACTTTTTGTCTTCACTGTTTATGTTCACATTTGAGACATAAACAACTGATGGAAATATTCACTAATTTTGCCAAATCTCTGTGTGTATTTAGCACAATAAATTTATTTAGCACAATAAATCTAAAAACAACTAAAGTCATTTCATGCTTTTTCTCCTATATAATTTAATTTAGTGCTCAAAAAATGAGTGATCGAAGTTCTAAAAATTAAATGCTCAGTTTTGACCATATTAGGAATGGTTGTGAATATTGAGTTCTGCTCTGATTCTCCACAGCTCATGCCAGTGTCTGCTTTTGCACACACAATGACATACACGTGCACAATAATCATACCACCTTTATCAAAGATATTTGAGCAGACTGAGTAGATATCTTGTCAAATGACAATCGCTTCAACTGAAGTGGAAAAGAGGTTCGGGTTAGGAGCAAGTGATCTGAGAGGAGTGCTCCTCCTTTACGCCCAGTGTGTGTTGTGAATAAAATATAGGCTAAACCATAATCATAACTTACAAAAGAGACAAACAGAGATCTATTTACAGTTGCACTGTGTGGGTTTAACATACCTGAAAACACAGGCAGGAATTACTAACACTTATACTTTGCATTGTGTTTGCTACCTCATCATTACTAATGTTCAGAATATACATGTTAAACTAACGAAAGTTACATTTAAACAGACCTTATGCCTCTTTGGGGTGGCACTGAATATTTGATTCTTCAAAATACAAATGACAAAATACTCAAAAGAGTTGAAATAGATATTTAAAATACATTTAATTAACATACTCCCTATCTCTGCTAACACTGAATTCATTCTTTTTGTCTGCCTCTGAATGATTTCTTTGTCAGCCTAAGTCATGATATCCTCCATTATCATCGATGCGTTGCTCATCCTTTCAATCCCCCCTTCAATTCACAGCACCTCTAGAATAATAAAAAGCCCAAACCAATTACCAGCTAAATGTTCCCGGTATCCAGATGTTGAGATGGGAATGGATTGGGGATAAAAGCCACGCACGCGAGAGAGGAAAGCGGTGTAAAAATAGGTCATGGAGAGGAACGTCTGATTGCTAGAGCATGGCTGCAGCATTTCATGCTACATTAGTTTGCTTTTTGAAAGCTAATCTGTGTTTTCTGCTTAATTTCATGGAGGTGCAGAGCGGCTACCTGGTGCTGCGGTGGGGTGGTGGAGCGGAGACTACGACATGTATTAAATCCCCTGTGAGGCCGTGGGCCTGTGGAGAACCAGTCATGTGCGTTGAGACGCTCTGTCTACATGCATAATGAGAGTGTGTGATAACAGTGAGATGCCATTATGGGTTTATGCCACACCGCTGTTAGTGTATCACACTGCAGTGCAGGTATGGAGCAGCGTCACGCATCTTTGGTCTACTTTAAACAACGAAACACTCAAGGGCTCTCATATTTAGATTACCAATAGTCTTTAAAAAATACCCACAATGAATAGAAGATGCCCTAAAGCACAAGTGTTATGAGTAAACGTTCAGTATCTAAGTTTAAAAAATGTCCACCCCTTTGCCCCATGAACTAGCCACAGACCTACAGGAAGTGGAAGAGACGAGCAGAAGAATTTAACAATTAGAAGGAATTAGAATGTAATGAAATCCAATAGGCCTAGAGTCACAATTTCATTAGCACAACACAATGTTTCCTCATCTATAAACAAGCATTAGCAATGTTAGGGGCAAAAAAGTACAATCTGCAGATGATTTCAACATGTAGAATGTGGCTCAGCTTTTTCTTTTCTTTTTTTATCAGATGTTTGAACTCAAAATGATGAATATTTCTGCAGTTTCCAGATGATGCAATCTATCACAGATGTTGGCATCTAACTAGCATCCAGGCTGCATGTATACTGTCCCACAGATGTCTTTTTATTCACATTACTTATAAATGGCTGTATTTACATATTTCTGACAGCATTTCTGATCAATTTTACTGCAATTTTGTCACATCTGTAATACAGTCATTATTTTTTCTTATGAATATATTTATTGAGTGCTTACAGTACATGCTTAAATTGTTAAATAGCAGTTCAGGTTATTATAAAAAGGTACTTTGTCATAAAATTGTGAAGGACTTACTAAAATAAGTGGTGTGCTAATACAGTGGAAACAATATTTACAAATTCTTTCTTTCTTTCCTTCTTTCTTTCTTTCTTTCTTTCTTTCTTTCTTTCTTTCTTTCTTTC
>CAIGQW010055454.1:1119837-1143224 GCA_903798125.1 Danio choprae | reverse complement strand
TATATATATATATTAAAGTTTGCTATGCTTCAGTGAAATTTCAGTCTGTAGATATATATTTTTTTCAAACCCTAAAGATGCACTGATTTGAAACTTTTGTGAACTTGTAAATGACTACTTTTCGTCTATAATTCAACATGCTAATATAGCAGTCTGGTGGTGTCAGTTATCATTACAGCACTGACAGAAACGCAGAGCTCATACAGAGACACAGAAAGCAATCTGCTGAGGCTGTGATCTCCAGCTCTGTACAGAATGACCCAGAGAAGCTCCACAACCAGCTGGACATCAGCGGAGAAAATGAGTAAAGATGTTCTCACAGATGTTCATCTCCTGCGCCAGATGACCTCTATCAGAAAAAAAGAGGAAAGTATGACCAAATATCTTTTCACAGCAAGTCAGTTAACATGCCAGCCATATTGGCAAGTACTTTCATTCATGCAGATGAGATCCTTTTTGAAATCAGAAAGATGAAAAACTGAAATGGAACAAGCTCTTGCATTTCCTACTTTACAGAGAACAAATAATAATAATAATAATAATAATAATAATAATAATAATAATAATAATAATAATAATAATAATAATAATAATAATATTAAAGCTGCAAGCAGCGATGAAAGGGACCTCGCACCCTGGCTCACCGCCACCCAGTGGCCTCAGGATGACAGAGAACAGCGGACAATAATAATTTAAGCCGATATATATTACAATACCTGAGAAAATCACAGATTTATGCCAAACTTCCTTTTGTCACCAGGTGGCGCTATGACTGAGACTCAATATTGGCATGCAGATGTCTTCAGGAGAGGAATCTCACCGAACCTGTGCATTTTCAGGCAGATCAGATATTTTTTGATTGAGTGCTTGAAGTGCTTCCTCCTCCATGGCGATGCATTGCACTTTCTTAGTCAGCGACGGACACGCCCCTCTGCGAAAACTCTAGATCTTTACAATTTAACATCACAAAGGCCTTTGGACTAAACTAAGGTTTGACATTTCGCTCCAAGAGACTTTTTTTTGTAGGTTTTGGCATATTTGATGTGTGTGCCAATTTTCGTACATGTGCATGAAACGTAGCTCGAGGGCCAGTCCGTTAAATGTGCATAGGCGGCGCTGTCGAGTCATTTTGGCACACCCACTTCTGAAACCTATATCAGACATATATTTTCACCACCTCTGGGGTGTTTTTGAGCATGTCTAGACCCTCAAAATCCTGATTCATTCTGGAGAAGAATAAACAACACGATTCCAATAGGGCCTACGCACCGCAGGTGCTCGGTCCCTAATAACTTAGACCATTTATAGTCAAATTTATGGAATCTTAAAGCACTTTCAAGGTGCATTTTCAAACTTTACCCGCACTTTACCAGTGTAGCAAATTACATATTTGAACGTACTTTGATGTGCATACTTCCTTACATTTTATCAGATGCTATTTGTTATAGTATTCTAATGAAAATGTTTGATGTCATACTTGCCCTAGGTTCATGTTTGAATTACTGTCACTCTCTAAAATGTCATTTTTCATGTTAAATTTGTATTTATTTTAATTTGATGCATTGCTCACTCATAAAGTGGTCGTTTTCATGCATTTTGTCTTCCCCCAAGGTTTAAGCAAAAGGTGCAGATACTAAAAAGACAAGCAGATCACGCCAGATCAAGCCCAGACACCAGAGTACGGCTGCATGATATTGGAAAAATCTGACATTGCAATATTTTGTTTTGCTGCAATATACAGTGGGTACAGAAAGTATTCAGACCCCCTTACATTTTTCACTCGTTGTTATATTGCAGCCATTCGTTAAAATCATTTAACTATTTTTTTTTCTTATTAATGTACACACAGAATTGTTGACATTTTTGTAGATTTATTAAAAAAGAAAAACTGACATATCACATGGTCCTAAGTATTCAGACCCTTTGCTCCGTATTTATTAGAAGCAGCCTTTTTGGGAAAGATGTTCATATCTGGATTTGGGGATTCCCTGCCATTCCTCCTTGCAGATCCTATGCAATTCTGTCAGTTTGGATGGTAAATATTGGTGGACAGCCATTTGTAGGTGTCTCCAGAGATGCTTAATTGGGTTCATCACCTTATTCTACCAAGTATGTATAAAAGCCCAAAATCCTGCTGCAGAAAACATCCCACAAACCATGACTCTTTCTTCTCCACCCTTCACCACACTCCGGATTAAATCTTTCACAAGCTGAAGATGGAAATAATGTTTCCCATTGGATCCAAATGATTAAAAACTAATTTTCAGACTACCTTGGACCAGCTTTTCCTCTGTCCACTGTGTTTTTATTGTATTTTTGTTCAGCCTATGAGTTTTTATTCACTGTGGGCTTTCACTCCCAATTCTCTTCAATGTTTAGACACACTGTATGGCGAGACAGATACTTACCCTGTTCACAGATTGTAAACAACCAACTCTTGCTCTGACAGTAAGTATCATCTCTTAGTATTCAAAAAAATCAATAAAAAAATCAATGGGATGTTGAACGGATTCATCACTTATGATGAAGAATATCTGTTCATCTTTAAAGTCAGTGAAAAGTAAAATTTTGTTTCATGTGCAAACAAAAGTATTCTTGGAGTTTGATAATATTCTGATTGAACCACTGAAGGCATATGGTTTGTTTTGAGGATGTTTTGCTATTTTTCAACATTTTGAATGAGTAACCTTGCTGTCTATGGAGGATAAGGGAGCTTTCAGATTTCACCTAAAATATCTTCATTTGGGTTCCGAAGATAAACAAAGATCTCAGGGTTTTGGAACGGCATGAGGGTGAATAATTAAGAACAGAATTTTAATTTCTGGGTGAACTAACACTAACACCAGCTATCTGAAAGTATTGTTTTTAAAATATCTCTTTTTTTATACTGTGCTCCATATCACTTCAAACAGGACTAAGATTTAGAAAATTGTAGGTTATTCTGTATGAAAACATGAATGACATTTGAACTGTTTGTTTTTACTTTATAGTTAATCTGTAAATTGTATGGATTTTTAGAACATACCACTTTATGTTTCTATACATACCACTAGACTCTAAAGATGCTGGGTTGCCTCTATCCACATTTGGGTGCAATGTAAACAACTGCAAATGTTGGATAACATTTTAGATTATTTCAAATTAAATGTTTAACCCAGTGGTTGGGTTTGTCCATTTTTGACACAATCCAGCATTTTTTAGAGAATAGAGTACTTCTGTAATGGCACCATATTATATTCTCTTGACAGTTCCCTGGAAAGGATGGAGAAAGGTTACCTCTACTTGAAATTTTGTTAATTCAGTGCTTTGCAAGTAGGCTAATTATTTAATCAATCACACTTCAAATTTTACAAGCAGAAGTATTGAAAACCTGCAGTTTTGTACATCTTTTTATGTGACTGTGAACTGAAATAAAATGTTGTAAGGAAGCACAAAAACTTATAACATGCATATGAAGTGTTTAAAGAGCTGCACTGAAACTTAATAAAAGGCAGTATACTTAAATATAATAATATAATTAAAAAGCAAAACTGCAATGTGTATGTCTGCTGTAAATTGAAATGCACAAATAGTGTATGCACAAAGATAATCGCAACATTATTTTGCTATATCATTCAGTATCAATGTTTATAGCAATACTCATTTATCATTAACGAAAAATAAAAAGCTTTCAATTTTTACATTTTATTTATTTTACATGGTTTAAATTCATATATTTAATGTTATTCAGGGCACTATAAAATGTATTTTTCCTTAAAATCTCTTTAAGACTTACCCTGCTTTATCAAATGAACCACTCTGGCAACCCAGACTTTCCTACCACAACCCAGCCCTGAAAATGGACAAATTCTGGAACCCCCAGTGCTGGGAAACACACAGTCATACATTATAGCCAATTAATTAATTCATTTACTTTTGGGCTTGGTCCCTTTATTAATCTGGGGTCGCCACAGCGGAATGAACCACAAACTTATCCAGCATATGTTTTACGCAGTGGATGCCCTTCCAGCTGCAACCCAGAGCAAAAAAAGTCACAATTAAACATAAAACAAAGTAAAGTATGTGAAATTATTTTTAAATGCAATATAAAAATATTGAACCTAATTTAAAATTAAATATCACAATGTTATTGTCGAATAGTGTGCAGCACAATAAAACATGGATAATATAACAGCAATAATAATAAAAACTGTTCTATAGATCTTTATTTTGATGGTTTGTTGCAAAGCCGTTTTAGTTTCAGTGGCTATTTAACCGATTCTGACTGGCTCAAGTGAAAGCTTATGAAAGTGACTCTTAAAGCAAAATAAAGTTCATGTCACATAAAATACAAAAATAATAGCAACATCTGTTGCAACCGTTTCCACCTTTAAATCTGATTATCATCATTTGTGACAAAATGAATTAACAATAAAATATGATGCAGTTTATCAATAAGCCCAAAACAAATACATGTGTAAAATGACAAAAGATATACTTTAGAACCACAGTAATATTTTAAATTCCGAACATTTGTAATGAACAGTTGTAATGATTTTGTGCACAGGAACAAATGTAAGTGCAGCTAGTCCTTTGTGTATCTGTCCCTGGCAGTAGCAGTGTGTCTAAGGGAGAGAGCGGCAACAACTGCACAATAATCATTTCCCCAAGGCTTTGAAAGTGTCGTACATTTGGCAAACACAAACATGCACAAACCACACATGTGCACACACAAACACACGTGTGACGTTCTGCTCAACTAAATTAGGTCTAAAGCCAAGCCCTGTGCACAGTGTTTGTTTTCTTTCTGGTGCTATCTTATTCCAGGATTACTAATCAAACAGGCCCTGGGCGATGGCAGGGCCAAACATCTGAGGAAGTGCTTGGCAGCCTTTCAACTCTCCATGCTGGAGCCAATGGATAAGAGACGCTATTATTCATGAAAACACTCCAGACTGTCTGAATCAACTTCCCAGTTTGTTTTTAATGTAAAAACAGCCACCTTTCACCAAACAAATGATTAGCAAATGCGGCAGCTGATAAGGTGATGCTTTTCCGAACTTCAGCCCTTAAATCAGACATTGAGTCATTGAGTTCTTCTCACCTGTGCAACTGCAATTTTGTACATCAACCGTTGTCTTTATTTTACGGCACATGCAGGTGAAATGTTGTCATTTAAAATGTCACTGGCTCCTCCAGGCCAACATTCATTTGGACATAATCTTGTTTATATATTTAAAAAAGCCATTTCCACCTACAGTTTCAATGTCTGTCGAGTGCAAATCTTTGCTTTTTGGCTCTAGTTTATGTCCCTTTGATTCAAACAGGTCCCCATGCTCCTTTTAAGCTGATTCAGCTGTGTGAGTGTGTGTATGGTCATCTGTCCCATCTTGGACTCCAAACTACACCTGAGCATCAGCCGATATAACACGTAGGAGAAGTCCAATCAATAAAATGTTTGAGTTCATCCTCCTACACGTCCTGAGACAGCAGGCGTACTTTCCTCCCACTGAGCACTCGTTTTCTGAGCTCTGCTAAAGAGGGAAGCTTCATTTTGTCTCTGTTTTTACTGTAAACGTTCAGGAAGATGCCAAACACGACCAGAAGTCCGCCCCACACATATCTGCAAAAGAACCAGTGTACATCATTGAAAACAAAACAACAAATTGTCATTTCCTGGAAACAGATATAAATTATAAATAGTTTAACTGACGTTTCTTTAACAATGGAAACCACTGATGCTCTTCTTCCTATATAATATTCAACTTATACATGCAGATGAATTTCATTTGAATAATTTAATTTAATCTAATGTCTTTACTAACACGAACTAAGTATAAACAATACTTGTACAGCATTTATTAATCATAGTTTAACGGTTACAAATGCATTATTAAAATCCAAATGTACATCAATGCACTTTGAATTAACAAGAAACTAACAATGAATGACTTTATTTTCATAATAAATAATGTAGTGTAAAATATATAAATACTGTAATTAATGTATTGTTCATTGCCTGTTCATGCTAGTAAATAAATACATTAGCACTTGATTATTGGAACCTTACTGCAAATCGTTACTATAATTTTGAAGAAAGAATTCAGCTCAGGAATTTCAAAATGGCTTATACAGTCTGCATTTGAGAATGTGTGCATTCTATTTGTTGTGTATGAATATATGTCTATACATAAGACATATTAAGTGTGACCAAACGGTGTTATTTTCTCAACATTCTGTTTCATTTGGAAATACATTACACTCATGTTGTGTTTAAATATATTCTGACCCACTTACTGAAAAGTGAAAGGTTTTGAAAAGAAGAGAAAGGACAAAACAATAGTCATGGCTTTGCGTCCCGTAGTCACTGAAAAAAAAAAAAAAAAACAGAATTGAGGCATCAATTCACTATGTATTTAAATCTAAATTGACCATCTCAAATATACATAAACACGAGTGCATGTATCTCACCTGTGACAGCAACCAGCGCTCCGAACAACTTGATTAGTGCCAGCACAAATGAAATGCCAAAATATCCCGTCAGTGAAAAGAGGAATGCGTAACCATATGTTGTCATTGGATGCTGAGTGAGAGAAACATAATATTGACATTATAAGCAACAGATATGGAAAGAAATCAATAATGATCTGCATTAAAAGAAAATGCACAATTGACAACTGATGAAAAGTGTCCGATTGCCAGACAATCTGACCTATCAGTGCACTGATATAATATGCCCCATTTCTATTTGTCTTAAAAATCAAACCATATTATAATTAGTGGTTTAAGTTTGGTGGACTTGAACCTGAAAATGGATAAAAATGATTGCATGTTACCTGCAGTCAAGGCCTGTTTTAGGTAGTATAACTTGTATTTTGTAGTTTGCAGGCATATAGTGCATCCGGAAAGTATTCATAGCGCTTTTTTAGTGCATATTTTTTTTATGTTACAGCCTTATTCCAAAATGGATTCAATTTATTTATTTCCTAAGAATTCTACACACAATACCCCATAATGACAATGTGAAAAGATTTTTTGAAATTGTTGCAAATTTATTAAAAATAAAAAACCTGAAATATCACATGCACATAAGTATTCACAGCCTTTGCTCAATACTTTGTTGATGCACCTTTGGCAGTAATTACAGCCTCAAGTCTTTTTGAATATGATGCCACAAGCTTGGCACACCTGTCTTCGGGAATTTTTGCCCATTCCTCTTTGCAGTACCTCTCAAGCTCTATCAGGTTGGATGGGAAGTGATGGTGTACAGCCATTTTCAGATAGGATTTCAATAGGATTTGAGTCTGGGCTCTGGCTGGGCCACTCAAGGACAATCACCAAGTTGTTGTGAAGCCACTTCATTGATATTTTGGCGGTGTGCTTTGGGTCATTGTCCTGCTGGAAGGACGCCCCAGTCTGAGGTCAAGAGCACTCTGAAGCAGATTTTCATTCAGGATGTCTCTGTACATTGCTGCATTCATCTTTCCCTCTATCCTGACTAGTCTTCCAGTTCCTGCTGCTGAAAAACATCCCCACAGCATGATGCTGCCACCACCGTGCTTCACTGTAGGGATGGTATAAGCCTGGTGATGAGTGGTTTTCTCCAAACGTAACGCTTGGCATTCACTCCAAAGAGTTCAATTTTAGTCTCATCAGACCAGAGAATTTTGTTCCTTATGGTCTGAGAGTCCTTCAGATGCCTTTAGGCAAATTCCAGGCGGGGAGTGGCTTCCGTCTGGCCACTCTACCATACAGGCCTGATTGGTGGATTGCTGCACAGATGGTTGTCCTTCTGTAAGGTTCTCCTCTTTCCACAGAAGGACGCTGGAGCTCAGACAGAGTGACCATCGGGTTATTGGTCACCTCCTTGACTAAGGCCCTTCTCCCCTGATCACTTAGATGGCCGGCCAGATCTAGGAAGAGTCCGGGTGGTTCCAAACATTTTCCACGTACGGATGATGGAGGCCCTCTGTGCTCATTGGAACTGTCAGAGCAGCAGAAATTTTTCTGTGACCTTCCCCAGCCTTGTGCCTTGAGACAATCCTGTCTCGGAGGTCTACAGACAATTTCTTTGTCTTCATGCTTGATTTGTGCTTTGACATGCACTGTCAACCCTGGACCTTATATAGACAGGTGTATGCCTTTTCAAATCATGTCCAATCAACTGAATTTACCACAGGTGAACTCCAATTAAGCTCCTGAAACATCTCAAGAATCTCAATTTAGAGCTTCACGGCAAAGGCTGTGAATACTTATGTTTTTTTATTTGTAATAAATTTGCAACAATTTAAAAAAAGATTTTTTCACATTGTCATTATGGGGTATTGTGTGTAAAATTTTGAGGAAATAAATGAATTTAATCTATTTTGGAATAAGGCTGTAACAATTGCAGGAATGGCAATGCAATGCACCCAAAAATGGCAATGCAATGCAAATGGACAGTTTTTTTTGTTGTTGTTGAAAACATCATTTAAGAGTTAGAGGGAGTTTTTTTAAGAGTTAAAAAAGGTCAAACCTACATATTGAAATGTAAAAAAAATAAAAAAACCCACCTGAGCGCAAAAGGACACAGCAGGTCCAAGTCCTCCTAAGGACAGCAGACCCAACAGAATATACACAAAACCAATAGAATAGGAATATAAGACCTGCAAAATATGGACAACTGTTAAAACAATATCAATTAAATATTATTTAACACTTAATCCTATTTTAGGACACTAGAAAGACTACCACATAATGAAGATCATAGGTTTAAGTAGTTTGTACCATCTCAGAATTGCTTCCATTATGGAGTTTCATGGCTTTTTCCTGCACATTTCCAATAGCAGCATCCGCACAGAGAGCCATAGATATAAGAAGAACCCCTAAACACAACAAACAAATCATAATATTTTCAATCACATTCATTTTAATTAATAGTGAGATAGAAAAATAAAATAAAATGTACCCGTTACGTTGAAGTTAGGGGCAATCTTACTGTCTGCCAGTGTGAACCAAATCAGACCGAGACTCATGCACAGAGCAGCGGAGACATCCGCAACATTGTAGCGTTTTCCTAAAAACACACAATATGAACAAGCTCAATCAAACCATGAATTTCTGACACAGATCAAATGAAACACGTCACAAAAAGCAGCATAAGCAGACATCTAATCTTCTACTAAGCTGAGGGGCCTATCTTTTTGGACCTTTGAGTTTGACACTTTAGCTGCAGGTTGGCTTTACAAAGATCTTTGAACAAGTTTAGCTGCAAACTGATTTGTTGTAGAGAGAATGATTTTTTTCTTTCTCCCTGCTGGACTCTTCCACCCATCACATCAAGCATGTGAGAGAACAAGTTTGATTTTGGACATGGAAAATGCCATGAAAGAAAGAAACAGTGTAGTCCAAAGAGTGTTCTCAAACAGGTAGTTGCCGTGGGGATGACGGTGCTACAGCAGGTTGCAATGCATCACTTTGATTCAGTCCAGCTTTGATGGGTCGGCATCTTGCACACATCCACAACCAAAGTCGCGCTGATCTTACGCATCATCCTCAGGGGATGCAAGGTCCACGATGTCAGAGGAGAAAAAAGAAAGGGTGGGGGGTGGGGGGAATCAAGATATCCCCATGAAAAGACAGGGGAGAGTAGTTCAGCTGGTTTCATTCTTTCTTGCTCAGAATGTCAAAGCTTTGATACAATTTTTAAAGAAAACTCCAGAACAGCAGTGGCCAATGAGACCAATCACCACAGACTAGCGTCATGCAAAGGAGGGATTTTGTGAACAAATGAATTGCTGAACAAACAATATGGGAGTCATTGGGATTAGGTAAATGCGTATAATAACACAATGAAAGTGCTTTTTGACCTTGCATGCATATTAGCCTGTGGTTGTTGACCCCCCAAACTATGACCTTTTGTAATGCATAATAGGGTCTCTTTAATAAAATATATATAATGTATGCAGCTCTTCTCTATATATTTCAAGGTGACTATGACTGTTCAATAAAAGTCAAAAGATTTTTTCATCATATATTTGTTGTTTTCATTGTAATTTTTGTAGCTTCAGTTCTATAATCATCACAAATAACTTTTTATAAGATTCAATATGCTTTCCATAGAAGAAAGTATCACTGTATTGTTGTTCATCTAGTGTAGAGAGAATTACTGAATCTGATTGTTTCATTTGCTTTGACACATTCAATTAAGCACTTTTCCCATTCCATTCGCAATTACAAAAAAAAACAAAAAAACAAACTGCAGTTTTCAAAAACACGGCTAACATGATTCGATTATTTATTATCATCATAAATATTATTTATTGTTAATTATGCATTTTCAATAATTTAATCATTAACATAATAAATAATTCTTAAGTAGTGATGAGACAAAAAAGAGCATTTCAAAGCTTCAAAACAACTGAACCAATTGCTTCACAAAATGATTCACTGTTCACCGATTCACAAAAGATTTTAGGAATTACACAGATTGCCCCCACTGGAGAACAATTTAATTTTCAGTAATGACATAACGAAGCCTTGTTGACTGAAATCACGTCCCTTGCTAATTTAATACACCCTCTGAACCACTAATCCAAAACAAAAGGTTCAAATAGGTTTCTAAGCATCATGAAGCAGTGCTTTAAACTCAGCCATCACTATTCTAAAGACCCAAAATATAAGTTATTTTATAAAAATCATCAAATTGCAACAAAATGAAAGAACACACTATCCACTTTGTCTGTGCCATGATAATCAATACACAATGTGCATCAGTGTGTTTCTGCGCTTTTCTCTTTTTATTCAGTTTTAGTTGAATTGGTCACACTTTACAATAAGGTTTCATTAGTTAATGTATTTACAAACATAAACAAATTATGAACAATACTTGTACAGAATTTATTACTCATAGTTCAACATTTACTAACGCATTACTAAAACCCAAACTTATGCTTGTTAATTCATGGTCCATTAACTGTACAACTGAACAACTGTATTTATGTTAACTAACACGAACAAATACTGTAATAAAAGTCATTGTTTATGTTAGTAAATGCATTAACTAACATTAACTAATAAAAACTTTTTGTAAAGTGTTACCACAGAATTGTTATGTTCAATCAATCCTTTATAAACATATTGCACTTTGTTAATTTGTCAATATGGATACATAATATCTGACGTGTTTTCTTATGTTCAGGCCCCCAACTCTGGCGTTAAAGAAAATCTTGATTTTCCCCATGTATTATCAGGTTTTAAGTTAAAAGGATTTAGAAATACATGAAGATGTTTAAATTACATCAGTTTGCCTTTTTAGGTCACCCATTCTTTTAATATAAATTATGCTACACACATGATAACCAGTACAGCTTCTGATTTCACAATTGTTAGTATTACATGGACATATTTGAAATATCCTACATTGTAAAGACAAGGGTATACATTTAAACAATATTTACTGAGATATAAGTCACTTTGTTAAATTTTGCACATGATTTGATTTTTACTCATTCCTGCAAGACTATAAATGATACAGGTTTTTACAGTCTATTTTTATTAATTTAATGTGTTCTTAAAGAACCATTGATTTCTAACAGAAATATTATAAAAATATATGCTTTATATATAAATATGCTATGTTTCAATGTGGTGAAAGTAAAAGAATAAAAATCTAGGATAAGAGCTGATGTACCTTGTATAAAAACTCCTCCGATCATGACAGGAATGAGTTTGCAGCACTTAAAGATGACTTGGGTAGGATAGTTCAAGTATCCTAAAGAAGTGTTAGATAGGCCCATGGTCCCAACCGTTAAAAATGCTATGATCATGTAAGTTTTGCATGGTATCCTGAAGACAAAAAAGGAGAAAAATATTTCCCTTAAAAAAACAGTATAACAGATTAAAATTTTACAATGTATTATGTTCCGAAATTATAAAAGAATTATAAAGAAAACTTACAGCAGTATTACACCTTGCTATTACAACTAAGAGCATTCTAAACTAGATGTGTGTGGCTTTCATCCATAGTATACAATATTGAACAGTATTAGTACATAGTACAAAACAATATAAAACATAGTATTATAAAAAAGACACACGTATGCTGTCGCTATGTTGTTATTTAGGGATTTAATTTGAAAATATAAATTTTAATGATACAAGTACATATTTTATCATGTACACAAAAATTACCTCCTCCTCTTATCCTGAGTAAGTTGCAACTCCACCAAACCAAACAAGGAGTAAAATCCAAACTGCACCAAAGTCAAATACCAGCCAAATGGCTTAAAGCCTTCCACTGAGAATATTAGCTCCTGAAAGCAGAGACTCACAACAGTCAGCAATTTAACAAAACATGGATTTAGCATTAATTCTGACTTCACGTTCAAGTCTAAGATCATCATTGGATTGTCACCTGCAGGTAGCCGTAGATTAGGTAAAAGAGGAAGACACCAGCCACACAGATGAAGAACTGTGTTGGTGTGCTGAAGCTGTTCAAGTTAATGCCGAGTACTCTGAGTTCCTCCACTGATTTGATATGAGGAGACATCACCTCTGTGGATGAAGGCACAGATATGGAGATGTGCTTCCTTGAGCTGTAATTCCCAAGGCCAAATTTGCCACTCATGTCTGCAGGCTCCTGAAAAAAAAAAATTCACACACACATCTGTACTCCATCTTAAAATGGAGCAGGCTTCAAAATAGGAAGTATTCAAAATAGTGTGTATTCAAGCTTAACAAGCGGACAGTTTTTAGCTAAATTATTCTAAAATACATTTAAATGTATAGTTATTCAGCCTTTCTACCCTCAACACCAATGATGTTTATATTCAGTTAACACAGTTCTAATGCAATAGCAACATCTTATTAATGAACCCATTAGTTATTAACTATGTTAATGCTGAAATGTATAATTAACATGCTTAGTGTCATACAGCGAGAAACACTATTATTTTTGTTGTAAACTTTTCTTTTGTCACAAAACACATACAACTCAAACTCAAACCCAAGGAAATGTATCATATCAAGTGCTGGTAATAAGACAATAATTCTATTTCAAAAGTCAACATACACCTGGTACTGACTAATATGAACAATAATCGTTATATACAACAATATATTATTGATGTACAATTATGAAATATACTCAAACGATGCAGTGATATTGCTATTTCAAGTGAAAATAGTTGTCAATTCAAACAATAGTAAATTATGCATGTCCATACTGAATTATGAAGAAAAAAAAGAGAAAGAAAAAGAGAAGATGACACAATCTTACCCGAATGACCCAGAGAAGATCAGATTGATTGATCAATCTAATCAGAATCACATTGATGAGATGAGAGTGGTGAGTATCTGACAGCTGGAACTGTGCATCACACTGATCTCACATCTTACTGTTTGTACTCCGATAAACGCGTTTTAGCACGGACACGCATGACAGCCTATTTCTGTGACTTTAACAGACAGAATGTGAGATAAAATACTGATCTAACACAAAAGCGGCCCCTTATACGGGATTTAAAAGTTATAAATCGTGTTAGCGGCTAGGCTAACACCTGCTGCACTCTCTGCTCCTACTCCACTTCCGGGTTTAAAGTCAGTTTTAAGCGCTCGTCTCAATACATAGCAGACATTATTTCATTCGTCCAGTCGAGTGGAGCACAATAAAACCCTTCATCCATGCAGACATATGTCAAAGTCCACACTATACGATTATTGTATGGGATTTTTTGGCGTTGTTATGTCTCCCGGCAGCAGCCAACGGCTTCCGGTAAACTCTGACCTCATGGCACACGTCATTAAACACACACGTGTCAAGTCTGAACGGTCTGAACACAGCACTGCAAGAGTGCATTTAACCTAACTGACGCCTGAAAACAATATAACCTAATGAATTAAATATAAATACAAAGGGTATTGCAGTAAATATGTAGGCTATTTGGAATTGTATAATTTTTAAAATGTTTTTTTTATAGGATATATTGTTAAACCACTGTTTATCGATTAGAAGGCAAGAGGCTTTTTGTTTGTGAAATATATATACATATATATATATATATATATATATATGCATGGGTCATGCTTACATACATGCATACAAACGCTAGTAACCAATCTCAGGGTGTCTTTACCATTTGAACGGAATGTTTCTAGTTTAAAAAGGGTGCTTTAAAGTACTCATTGGCAGCCACAAGCTCCATCCACTCTACCCTAACAGTCAAAGAAGAATCCTGAAAGTGTAATCTTAGAGGAAGACCATGGCATTAGGGTATGATTTGAGACAGGAGGACATAGGCCTTTGCCAAAATGAGCTCAATAATATGGTTATTTTTTTCTGTTGAATATTCCATCCCTTTATAACATTTGGTTAATATTGCCTACAACACCTGCACTAAACGTAAGAGGTAGAAGCTGTCACAAAATAACATAAAAACAAAGTGTAGGCTAGATAGAAAGAACAGTTTAGTTTATGGATGGATGAACATTTGCTAGATGCTAAAGCTAACATTTTACAACAAACAGCATGTCACAAGGGTGTCAAGATTAAACTTTATGTCCCTTCAAATCTCTACACACTCAAGTGTGCTGCCTTCTTTTTCATCACCAGTGACTTATGTATCACTTTAACACATACAATATAAGCATGCAAATGAAGATGCAAGACAAGAAAATCCCCACAGACAGAAAACCATCATTAGATAATGTCTCCTGTTTTTTTTTTTTGAAGGATTCTAATATAGGTTTAAAATAATGAGGGCAATAACAAACTACTTGTGTAGATAAAGTAACAAATAACAAATTCATACCTGTTTTATTTCTTGTGTTGGTTTCATTTTCAATATATACTGAACTATACAACATGTGTTCTGCTAAAGTGTCCTGCACGTAGGCTGAATTGTATAACCTGTTTGTCCAGAATGACAGGAGAGCACGCTTGGCACATTTAAATCTTAGTTTTGCATGTATGTGAATAAATGGCATGCAAAAATAAAACAAAGCAATTTTGATCAGACCTTTAGATATCAGCAAAAAGCTCAAGCAGCACACTATACACTCACTTCTATACACAACACATGTGGCTGAGCTGTAGCCACGGAAGGTCCATCTCTGGCAAGGGGTTATGATCCTATCTACCCCCTCCCCCTGCTCGCCCAGCCTCTGTTCCACCCATTCATTTCCTCTGCTTCCCCTATAGATGACAGAGGCCTTTCCATCCACAGTGAGAGGTTAATTCACTCACGGACGGCATTATTTCTTTCCAGCCCCTTCCACAATATAAAAATTCAGAGTGGACAGGCCCATCTCTCATCCGTCTGAGATTTGATTGGAATGCTATTGCCTCCTGTCCCGAGGAGCCCCTGCACTGGCTTGGCTGCACTTTATGACACTAAATAGCCAGGCTACAATTTTTCCATCTATTCAAAAAATTCTCTTAATAACTCATTCTTCCGGACGAGAGCCCTAACTCTCCACTCACCGCCGAGGACGGGCTCGTCCCATTTACGTCCACAGGTCACCAGAATGGAGACCTGGAAATGTCCAGAATTCAACGGGTTAATTAATCTCCAAATTTACTGCCCTCTCTCTGCCACCCACTCACCGAATCATAGTCCCATGGAGAGGCCTGTGCAATATTTACTGCCCACTAATAGTATTCAGCAATGCACAGAACCGTCCACATGCATGCAGCTCTTTTGCCACCCATCTAACTTTACAAGTGATCTCATTTATCAACAATGACGGATTTGTGTAATGACTTTTACTTTTTGCAGCCTTTCACATCGGATCCTTCTAAATAATAAAATGGCTATTTATTGATTATTCAGAAAGGTACATATTCCCATAATGGTCTCAGACCAGATCAAATAACCAGTAATAAATAAAACATTGCATGCGGAAGGAAATGCAGTGGCTTTTCAAAGAGCAAAATCTGGATCCAATGAGGCCTGTAGCTCAGCAAATCAGTAGGATCTTCTGGGAAAGCTGAACGGTTGAGTGATTCTGTGCATGGATCTGATTAGAATTCAGATGACCTAACGACTGTTGGGATCATGGATGAGTCTGCAACAAATGTGAGGAGTAGGACATGTATTATTGAGGATAACACCAGTGTTTCAATAGAAGATTTTACCACCCAACCCCCAAAAAGCAAGGCAAATAAAATTTATTTGTACACTGTTAAAAATGGTTATTTCCTGTCATTTATGGCTCCACAAAGAGCCTTTATTGAAAAGGTTGTTTTTTTTTTTTCTCTGTAGAATTAATAATGGTTGATTTTGGTGTAATGTTAAATGCAAGTGAGTAGGGCTGTGCGATTATTTGAAATGAAATCTAGATCCCGAGGGTATAGATGATGAATCGAAATCAAACAGAGCAAAGGATTTAACTGTTTTTATGATTCTGTGACTAATAAACACACGACTACAGATTCAGCTCATATAATGATTTCAAACACTCAACGTATGAGGTGTATCAAGTTATGAGGTGAGTTAGGAAAAAAAAAACATTAAATGTGACATTTTCACATGCATGGCCTCACGGTGGCGCAGTGGATAGCACGTTCGCCTCACAACAAGAAGGTCGCTGGTTCGAGCCTCGGCTGGGTCAGTTGGCGTTTCTGTGTGGAGTTTGCATGTTCTCCCCGTGTTGGCGTGGGTTTCCTCCGGGTGCTCCGGCTTCCCCCACAGTCCAAAGACATGCGGTATAGGTGAATTGGGTAAGCTAAATTGTCCGTAGTGTATGTGTGTGAATGAGAGTGTGTGGATGTTTCCCAGTGATGGGTTGCAGCTGAAAGGGCATCCGCTGCGTAAAACATATGCTGGATAAGCCGAAATGAAAATGAATGAATTAATGAATTTTCACATGCATTCAAATCAGCGGCAATACAGAGCTATAGGTCACTGAGAAGCATTGCAAAAGCTGTCAAATTGCAGAATGATTTTTTTGATTTCAGGATTATCCCCATTAAATTAATTCATTCATTCATTCATTTTCATTTCGGCTTAGTCCCTTTATTAATCTGGGGTCGCCACAGCGGAATGAACCGCCAACTTATCCAGCATATGTTTTACCCAGCGGATGCCCTTCCAGCTGCAACCCATCTCTGGGAAACATCCATACACACCCATTCACACTCATACACTATGGACAATTTAGCTTACCCAATTCACCTATACCGCATGTCTTTGGACTTGTGGGGGAAACTGGAGCACCCGGAGGAAACCCACGCCAACACAGGGAGAACATGCAAACTCCACACAGAAACGCCAACTGACCCAGCCGAGGCTCGAACCAGCGAACGTGCTAACCACTGTGCCACTGTGAGGCCCCCCCCATTAAATTGTCTACAATCTTTTGCTTAACTTGTCAGTGAGCTATGGCTATATGTAGTAAAAGCTGCTCCATCTGAAAGGAGCTGCTGGAAATTTACAGCTAATTGCAGAGCCATTTTACTGCCAAAATATGCATAAAGATTGCCTTCGATTAATCGCCAAAACCTACAAAAAGCTGTTTCTCTAAAGTAGGTGGAGCCTTTAAAGCCCACATCTTGGAAGACAAAATATCTGTTGATGCCAGTTGCATCATCATCAGTTGCCACATGCAGTTCATCATCATCATGAAAGTCTATTTTCTGCATTAAGCCATGTCAGTTTAAATTCCTGATTTACTGTTTTCTGACTGCACACATTCAAAGCACACTTACAGAAAGACAGCTGTCAGACTGTGCATGTTGCATATTAATTAATATGTAGCTATCTATAGTGTCTTATTGCATCATAGACATATAAAGTTATATCAAATACACATAAAGATGACTTAGTCGGATAGATCTTTGAACATCACAGCTGGAAAAGAAATCTAATTTCTTGTACATCTGTTTAATTAAATGGCAGCTGCATAATTTACAAAATGTCTTTGCTGTAAATATGAGTGAAACTCCAAAAAGCATTTCACAGTAAATGTAAATGAATCATCTTTTCTTATTTTTAAATGCATTGCTTTAGATGTGTGCAGAATCAGTTGCTTATATAGATTATATTTAGTGATGATACAGACAGCCAAGTCACTGAAATTTGCATTCTGTAATATATTTATCCAATTAATTTTAGTTATAGTGTTGATGCCCTGTACTCTCACACATGTTGTAGAATCTATTGTTAAATAATAAAAAATATATTGTTACATGACAAAATGCTCATTTTGTAGTAGTACAGTGATATTCTTATTGAATGAGTAGCAACATTAGTGCTGCATATACAGACAAACTTCATAGATTTAATCTAAATTGTGTATTAAGAGACAACTGATTTAATATGAAAAATGGATCACTTTAAGTGTAGAATCTATATAGTTTGTTTTTCCACACAGCTACTAATAAAAGATTTTGAGCATGTGGTCAGAGCAGAGAGTCTTTTCCTCATCTCTAACTCACTTTTCCACATGAAGAGTGAAATCACCTCATACATCTCCGGCCATTCTTACTGTGCCACCTTCAAAATTGAAAATACCAAAGGAGAAATTACACTGGCGCCCCTTTTATGAAATAATCCTCAAATTTATTTGTTATATAACGCTTTTCTTCTCAACAACTGGGGAGAAAGGTCCTTTGCTAAGGGAACCCTTTAATGTTGCCCAATCTCATATTAAATTGGAGGGTTCTTAATAAGCCGTTTTGGCTGTGTTATCCAGGGCTAAAGGACCGTCTCTGTTGTCCTCTTCCTGTGCTTGTCTGAATCCTGCTGCATGACTTGGGAAACAGATGGTATCGGCCCAATATTACTTCTCAAAGCGCTCATATCCTCTCTCATGTTGTTTTCTTTGATCTGCCGGGCTTCTGCTCTCACTTTTTTCCTATTTGCAGTCCTCCCTCTGTCTCTCTCTGTCCGTCTCTCTTTCTCTTAACTATTTGAGGTCAGCGCACACTCAAACAGGAAAGCTTGGCTGTGTTGATATATCTCTTCTAAGATGGACTCTATTGACTTAATGTATATTTTATGTCTTTTTGATCAAAAGAGGAAATGACAGCTTATCCCGCACAACAATGAAATTCTTTTTTCTGAGATGTCTAGATTGACGTTTGTACTGGTGCAATACAGGTGATTTTTTTTTTTTTTTTTAGGTCTGAAAGATATCTATTAAATTGAAGGAATAGTAGGCAATTTCACACAGCTTGCGGTGCCTTCTTTGCTGATAAGTTGCCATCAGTGTAAAATATTGAGGATCTAACCACTAACCACTAACCTAGTCGCCAAACCACCAGTGACTTTTCTGAAAGATGCGATGTGTTGTTGTGGTCTCCTGGCACCGAGGAACTCACGGATGTGGATTCATTCACCAGAACACAACGCAATAACATTCTGTCTGCATAGACACCTGTCATATGTCATATGAACCTCTAGAGCTCTGCTGATAACCCCCATCTTTTCTTTAAGACTATAAGATGGAACTTAACAAATACTCAACATCAAATGCTCCCCGTTCAGCAGCAACATAAAACACAAAATGAAATCCAGCTTTAGCTTCAGAAGCTCTGTGTAATGTTTCTTGAGAACAGCCAGGAGGGGGAAGCAGACTTCTGCTAAATGCTCAACGCTGGGAAAATAAAGAGCAATTAAAGATGGAATTTGAGATGATGGCAGCCATGGGAATAATGTTCAAAGCCAAATTCTTTTAACATTATTGAATAATATCATGTGAAGTCTTTTTTTTTTTTCAACCACTGACTTACATATTGTAATGTGATTTAAATTATAATGAGCCCACAAATAAATGTAGAAAAAACAAGTTCTATATTTAATATATTTTCAGCGTATCTTACAATTTTGGTGTTTAGCTATTATGTATTTTACCAGCTTGGGAAAATCTGTGACCTATTTGCTGTTCAAATGTTAAATTAACGTTTAATACTAAATTAAAATTGTATTTATTTAATTAGTTATTTTTGTATTTATTTATTGGACCATGCAAAATCTTTGGAGTAATTGTGTTGATATAATCTTTTTTAGTATTTTAAACAGATTGAAATGTTTTTTTTTATTTTATTATTATTTTTTTTTTTCAGATATTGCACTGATTTTAAAATTAAAAATATTAACATGATTAGAGTGCATTTTCACATGAAAAAAACTATTTAGGTTTTCTACTTCGTATGCCAAATTAAATTTAATTATTGTGTGAAGACCTAATATATAAAGTGTAATATTTTAAATTTAAGTTGGAAGGCACAGTGGCTCAGTGGTTAGCACTGTCGCCTCACAGCAAAAAGTTTGCCGGTTCAAGTCCTGGCTAGACCAGTTGGCATTTCTGTGTGGAGTTTGCATGTTATCTCGGTGTTCGTGTGGGTTTCCTTCAAGTGCTCCTGTTTTCCCCACAGTCCAAAGACATGCAGTATAGGTGAATTGAAAGAACCAAATTGGCCTTAGTGTATGAGTGCGTGTGTGAGAGTGTATGGGTGTTTCCTTGTACTTGGTTGTGGCTGGTAGGACATCCGCTGTCATAGGTCGCAATAGTTGGCAGTTCATTCTGCTGTGGCGACCCCTGATAAATAAGGCACTAAGCCGAAGGAAAATGAATGAATTTTAAATGAAAGTTGTTTTTATATTTAACAAAGCAAAAAGCTATACAGTATGAGGTATCATTCATGTATGTGGCAAAAACAGTATGGGTTTTATATAATGCTTACTCTCTTTAAAATAAAGGTTCTTTAATGGAATATGGTTCTATAAATAAAAATGTAAACAACCATATCTGTAAATGCATCCAAGCAGCCTCTGATTGGAATAAACTATAAAAATGTACTTATTTATTTAGGGTTACGTTTAAGGTTTAGTGTGCAGAAGTTATGGTTAGCTCAGTATGAAAACAACAGAAGTACATTGAAAGTCACGATGATGATAGCTGTGCAAATATGTGTGTGTGCTCCTACTTTCACTTGCAAAAACACAATAGTAAGTATCACAATGTTTTTACACATGCTTATTGTAAAATCAAAATATAATACATTTATCCACAGCCCAAGGATCATCCACACAATGACACATTGTTAAACTGTTTAAAGTGGCAATGGAAGTTTGTTTAGTTTTGCCCTGGGCCATCTCTGAGTTCCCGGTGACTAGAATGCTCAGCTGTGTGACGTCACGCTGCTTTAATGTGGCTTTGATTGACAGCTAGAGGATTGGCATTTTAGGCTGGAGGGTGTATGGGGGGGCGGGTCCCCTCAGCTGGCACAGCGGGACCTCTGAGTTTGAAGACGACTGATTTCATGAAAGACACGCTGGATGTCTCCCCCACTCATAAACATAGAAGAATAAATTGTGTGGTCAGAATGGAAAAAGGAAGGGGGGGAAAGAAAGAAAATGAAATTAAAGAGCTCACTGACAGCACAAAACATGCATATGATGTTTTATGACTTGCCAGAAGAGTTCAGCACCTGTGGTTTACTGGAGTCAGAGCCGAGCTTCAATCACCAACTTTAGAAGGTTTGTCTTGGCACGGACAGGTAGAGACATGGAGAAATAAAGACAGAAAAACAGAGAATGAAGAAGGAAAGACACACCAGGGAGATTCAGAAACGTAAAGGCTTTGTTCCAAAACCAAGCGGGGTTCCATGTTGTGTAAGATCGACATAGCAGCTACCTTGGAATTTATATAGGAGAAAATGAGTGGTAACATTAATGGGGTGCTTAAAAAATATTATTTCAGTATGTCTAATTTCATGTTTAATTCAGAGTGTTATTTGGTGAAATTTTTGTTAACACTTTACTACATGGGACATGTTAGCTAATTTATTTACTAAAATGAACAAACAATGAACAATGTTTGTACAGCATTTATTAATTATAGCTCATAGTTTACTATTGCTCAGCGCTCTGAGTTAACATGAACCAACAATGAACTGTATTTTCATGAACTAACGTTAACTAAGATGAACAAATACTGCAATAAATGTATTGTTCATTGTTTGTTCATGGGATAAACATAGAAACATTTTTTTTTCGTCTCTCTCTCCCTAAATGTATTTTATTTCCTATTTCTATAAGCTACCTCTCGTCAGACCTGTCTTCCTCTGTAATGTGTAATGTGTAATGGTCGGGGGGGTTCAATTTCGCTACATGGAAAAATGTATGTGACAAATAAAGGCTTCAAATAAGGCTTCAAAACACTCACTGAACTGAACACAACATTGTAAAGTAGAAAAACAACTTAAAATGTGGTGTATGCATGGATGAAATAAAAAAAACGTTTAGTACCAAATAAAAAAAATATTTTTAATTATTGATAATTTGTTTGAAAACATTCTTATATTGTACTTATGGTAAAATATATGAGGGTTTTAGATCCCTCGTTTCAATAAAGTTCCATTTGATAATCCCAAAATAATAAGGCATGTATTTATCTTAGTTAGCATTATTTTCAAAATTAGCAACTTGTGAATTTAGTAAAGTATTGGTAAATATTATTTAATAGAACTGAGCTAAAATGAACCCATAATAATCAATAATAAATACTGTAACAATTTGCAGTTTAGAATAAACCTCCAAGCACACTAAAATAGCGGGTAAAACAATCAGGTAGTTAGTGGTACTGCATAAATTTAAGTAGATATATACAGTAGAAATGGATAGATTGGATAGTTTTGAAATGTCTAAAGTATGTAGGTTTTGGAACAAAGCCATTTTGTGAATCACCTGTGTTTGTGTATAATCACATAGTGTTCAGAGTTGTCTGTGGTTTCTTATGGGCTTATAATTACACTATTTAGTTTTTGATGAACTGTTCCACAAACTGCACAACAAAGTGACTCAACTATTTATGGCCCAAATCTGTGGGGAGTTATTATCTGCAATGATATAAAAAAAAGAAAAAAAAAAGATACATAAAGCAGTATTATATTTCAATTCAAATTACATTTTGACAAAGTACAATTTCAAATTCCAATTGTTCTTCTTTATATTGTGATTATTTATTCATTCATTCATTCATTCATTTTCTTTTCGGCTTAGTCCCTTTATTAATCAGGGGTCACCACAACGGAATGAACCACCTTATCCAGCATATGTTTTACGCAGCGGATGCCCTTTCAGCCGCAACCCATCACTGGAAAACATCCATGCGCACTCATTCACTACACTACAGACAATTTAGCTTACCCAATGCACCTATAGCGCATGTCTTTGGACTTGTGGGGGAAACCGGAGCACCCGGAGGAATCCCACGCGAATATGTAAACTCCACACTAAATGCCAACTGACCCAGCCGAGGCTCTGAGGCTTCTTGATGTGAGGCGATTGTGCTACCCACTGCGCCACTGCGTCGCTCTATACTGTGATATATATATATATATATATATATATATATATATATATATATATATATATATATGTAACGCCGTAGTGGCGGATGGTGACAGAACGAGACGGAGAAGG
>CAIGQW010055454.1:1104484-1119437 GCA_903798125.1 Danio choprae | reverse complement strand
TTTCCCAGAGATGGGTTGCAGCTGGAAGGGCATCCGCTGCGTAAAACATATGCTGGATAAGTTGGCGGTTCATTCCGCTGTGGCGACCCCAGATTAATAAAGGGACTAAGCCGAAATGAAAATGAATGAATGAATGAAAAATATAATATCAATAAAAGTGCTTAACTATTATTCTTACTAATATATATATATATATATATTTTTTTTAATTTGTTTTTTATTTTTTGCTGCAGTTAATGTTTACTTTTTTTATAAAATTAAGTTTGTACTTGGGCCTCACAGTGGCGCAGTGGGTAGCACGTTCGCCTCACAGCAAGAAGGTCGCTGGTCGCTGGTTCGAGCCTCGCCAGTTGGCGTTTCTGTGTGGAGTTTGCATGTTCTCCCTGTGTTGGCGTGGGTTTCCTCCGGGTGCTCCGGTTTCCCCCACAAGTCCAAAGACATGCGGTATAGGTGAATTGGGTAAGCTAAATTGTCCGTAGTGTATGGGTGTGTATGGATGTTTCCCAGAGATGGGTTGCAGCTGGAAGGGCATCCGCTGCGTAAAACATATGCTGGATAAGTTGGCGGTTCATTCCGCTGTGGCGACCCCAGATTAATAAAGGGACTAAGCCGAAATGAAAATGAATGAATGAATAAGTTTGTACTTCATATGGGATAGTAGTGAGCACGTTTTTAAACTGTGCAAAGTTCAACAAAGCCTTTGATCAGCATCTTTGTAAATTAAGCAGTGGATTCCTTGTTCCCATTATGCTTTGCATAGAACTGGGTAAGAAGAGTAAATGTTGATTATTCATTCATTCATTCATTCATTTGTATTTAAGCAATGGGCCCATTAGTGTTTCATGTTGTAATATGCTGTACATTGATATTACAGTGACAAGTAATAACATCCTTAGTTATTTTATGGCAATTTAATTTTAGCATTTGCTATGCTAACTGTTGATTTTAACTTAAAAAATTTGTTCACCCAAAATTTCACCCAAAAAATCACACCCTCACGCTCAAGACATTACAATACCCTGAGACTTTATTCATCATAAGAACACAAATTAATATATTTTAGATGAAATCCGAGAGCTCTCTGACTATTCAAAGACAGCATCAGTCCTGAGACATTCAAAGTCCAGAAAAGGAATCAAAACCTTTGTTAAAACATTCCATGTGTCTTCAGTGGTCTTCAAGAACACTTTTGTGAGCCAAAAAGACTTTGTTCACGTTATTCTTCTCTTACACAACAGGTCAGGATGCACATTTACTATGGGCTATACAACACCAGTAGGTGAGATTACTTGGTTCCAATTAGCTACAACAAATTTTTTTTATTTAAATTGCTATAAACTTGTGAAAATGTGTTTAATGGTTTTATCTCACTCATTGTAGTTTGTAGGTTGAACATAATAAATTCAAGTTTATTTGTATAGCGCTTTTTACATGAATTTATTGTTTTAAAAAAGGTGCATATTATTACATTACAATCAAATGAAATTAAAGTTACATTCATATATTCATTTGGCTAATTCCTTATTCATCAGGGATCACCACAGCGGAATGAATCGCCTATTCCGGCATATGTTTTACACAGCGGATGCCCTTCCTGTCACAACCGAGTACAGGGACACACCCGTACACTCTCACTGTCATGACCACCAGCGATCCAGCCTGTGCAGGTTGCTGGTATACACATGGATCGCTAACGAACTACAAATCTGCCATTTCTTGAACTACAAGATCCAGTCATGCCCCACACACACACACACACACACACACACACACACACACAGCTGTTCCTGATCCTTACTGATTGCAAACACACAGCCGGAGGAGTGTCAAAGACTGATTACAAGGACTGTAAAGACAACACACAAACACATTGTGGCTGAGTCTTGTTTACTGTATTTGTGACATTACAATGTGTTTCCTTTGTCTTGCTTTGCCGTGTTTGGACCCTCGCCTTGTTTGTCTGTTTATTCCTGTCTGCTGCCTGCCTTCTGACCCTCTGCCTGTTTATTTGACTACGATTCTGGATTGCCCGTGTACATCTGTTTGTTCCTGTATTGACCATTGCTTGCCTGACTTCTCTAATAAAACTGCGTTTTGATCCGTACCTCTGTTGTCAGAGTCCACTTTTCATTACACTCACATTCACACAGCACTCATACACTATGGCCAATTTATTTAATGTCTTTGGACTGTGGGGGAAACCAGAGCACCTGGAGGAAACCCAGGTGAACACGGGGAGAACATGCAAACTTGAAGTAAGTACACTAACAGCGAGTGAGTTTTTTTGCCCTTAAAAATAAACAGGGAGTTAAAGGATTAAATATAAATGGAAGCTTACAATAAGTGCTTAATTACAAAAATAAACAAGACAAAATTGTGTTCTTTATCATTGTGAAGAATAAAACCAGCTGCTGCAGGAGCTCAGAGAGGATCACTTGAGCTTTATTAATCAGAATCAGAATCAGAATGGGTTTATTGCCAAGTGTGCTTACACACACAAGGAATTTGTTTTGGCTACAGAAGCTTCCAGTGTATATAAAGTGACAAGTGACAACACAAAATAAATATGAAAAAAAAACAACAAACATTAAACAGAGATGCAATCAGTCACTCTGGATGTTGAATTGTATGTACAGATTTGTTATAAATATACAAGTTATAAGGTGCTGTGTACAACTGCGTAGAAAAAGTATTGCACTGTAAATTGTTATAAGGTGCTGTACAAGTGCGTATGAGAAAATATTGCACAGTAGGGGCATATTTAACTGTTCATTAGGTAGATGGCCTGAGGAAAGAAACTTTTCCTGTGTCTGGCTGTTTTTGTGCTTGGTGCTCTGTAGGGCCAACCAGATGGTAACAGTTCAAACAGGAAGTTCGCTGGGTGTGAGGGGTCCAGAGTGATTTTGTAAGCCCTTTTACTCACAGTTCTTGAAGTGTAGGAAGGGTAGTGCCAGTGATTCGTTCAGCTGTCCACACTATTCGCTGTAGTCTGCGGAGGTCGGTTTTGGCAGCTGAGCCGAACCAGACGGTGATTGAAGTGCAGAGGATGGATTGGATGACAGCTGAGTAGAACTGTACGAGCAGCTCCTGTGGCAGTTTGAACTTCCTCGGCTGACGAAGGAAGTACAGTCTCTGCTGGGCTTTCTTCACAAATGAGTCTATGTGAATGTCCCACTTCAGATCCTGAGAGATGGTGGTGCCCAGGAACCTGAATGACTCTACTGCAACCACAGTGCTGTTTATGATGGTGATTGGGGGGAGTGCAGGGGGGGTTTCTCCTAAAGTCCACTATCATTTCCACCGTTTTGAGCGTGTTCAGCTTCAGGTTATTGTATCTGCACAATAAGGCCAGCCGCTCCACCTCCTGTCTGTATGCAGACTCGTCACCGTTCCGGATGAGGCCAATAACAGTAGTGTCATCCGCAAACCTCAGGAGCTTGATGGAGGGGTCATTTGCAGTGCAGTCATTGGTCTATAGGAAGAAGAGTAGTGGGGACAGAACATATCCCTGGGGGCCGCCGGTGCTGATGGTGCGGCTGGCGGATGTGATTTTGCCCATTCTGACTAGCTGTTGTCTATCTGTCAGAAAGCTGGTGATCCATTGACAGACAGAGCTAGGAACAGAGAGCTGGGTCAGTTTGTTCTTGAGCAATGATGGGACAATGGTGTTGAAGGCAGAACTGAAGTCCACGAACAGAATCCTTGCGTAGTTCCCTGGTTTGTCTAGATGTTTAGGGTAAAATGCAGTCCCATGTTGACTGCATCATCCACAGACCAGTTTGCTCTATAGGCAAACTGCAGAGGGTCCAGCAAAGGTCCTGTGATGTCCTTCAGATATGCTAGCACCAGTCTTTCAAATGACTTCATGGCCACATATGTTAAGACAACAGGTCTGTAGTCATTGAGTCCTGTGATCTTTGGTTTCTTCGGGATTGGGATGATCGTGGAACGCTTAAAGCAGGATGGAACTGTGCACTGTTCCAGTGATCTGTTGAAGATCTGTGAGAAAATGGGGGCCAGCTGGTCAGCGCAGGTTCTCAGACAGGCTGGTGAGACACCGTCTGGGCCTGGTGCTTTCCTTCTCTTCTGTTTCCTGAAGATCTGACGCACATTATCCTCACTAATCTGAAGTGGAGGGGGGGAGAGGGGGATGGCTGGAGGTGTTAATGGCTGTGTGTAGAGAGATGGTCATGGTGGGTGTGGGGTGTCTGGACGCCGGTCTCAAATCTACAATAGAACATATTCAGCTCAATTGCAAGATGTTTATTGACAATGCACGAGGAAAACTCCCGTGGCGAGTAGAATGGCTTACAGTTAATGAAAAGCACTTCCACATCAGGACAGCACATCTTCTTTAACACAGTTACATCCGTACACCACCTTCTGTTGATGTAAAAGCATATTCCACCACCGCATGTTTTGCCCGTTGAAGCCGTATCGCAATCCACTCTGAACAGCTGAAAGTCTGGTATGTGGAGTGCGCTGTCCGGAATGGCTTCATTCAGCCAGGTTTCCGTGAAACACAGAGCAGCAGAGTTGGTAAATTCCTTGTTATTGTGTGCGAGCAGAAGTAGTTTGTCCATTTTGTTAGGAAGAGAGCGGACATTCGCCAGATGGATGCTAGGCAACCATCGAGCACACCGGCTCGCTTCCCACGCCTGTGCGTCTTGTAGCATTTTTCCGCAAAACGCCAGAAAAATCAAAAACTGTGTGTTCAGCAGTTCGTCCCTGTTGTAACTGATCGCGTATGACAAACATAAAACAGGACAAACTAAGAAAAACATTACAAAAGCTGAAGAGCTCCACGCCAAGGCAGCCATCCGCGGTGCCATCTTAATGATACTATTGGCTGTTACTCATGAAAGTCACTTTTCATTTGCATAAAGTTGAAGGATTTTCAACTTTGTTGCATGACTAGACACCAGCAAATCTGGTCACCAATGGTTGCTGTTGCTTACATAGCCTGTGATGGTCTGTGGATAAGATGTAAGTGATTTCTACTCTTGTGATAATAAAATAAAAGTGCTCTTGCTTCTTAGGGCCACAGACCCTGAAATTAGGGTGGCAGACCTCTGCTCTGAGGTGCAAGATCAAGGATATCAGGATTTTGCTATTTGGTAGATGGTGTGTATCCCTAAGTTAGAAGCTAAGAAAGTTATCAAGAGACCATTAAATAAGTCATGTTGGCTTGTAGGATGGATGAAGGCTCAGGAGAATCAACTAGAACATGCTTTTGCATTTTCAGATTCAGGTTGATAGGAGATCTTTAAGTCAACTGAGTAAACAAGCAAAGGGTTTGATTGTGGATTCAGTGTCTTGGCATCTTTTAGATATTTAAGATTCTTGTACTCAGTAAGTCCCACAAGCCAACCAAGCCCAAGGCAGGATCTACTGGATCTGCTGACCTCAACTAGGGATGAGGTTGCACGGTGGAAGCAGTACTTTGAAGATCTCTTCAATCCCACTGACACACCTTCTATTGAGGTGGCAGAGATCGGGGATGCAGGGGTTGAGTCATCCATCATCCAAGCTGAAGTCACTGAGGTAGTTTACAAGGTCTGCAGTGACAAAGCAGTAGAGGTGGATGAAATACACCCTGTGTATCTCAAGTCCCTGGATGTTGTGGGGATGTCTTGGCTGACACACCTCTACAACATTGCGTGGAGGTCAGGTATAGTAGCTCTGGAATGGGCAACTGGGGTGGTTGTTCCCATTTTTAAAAAGGGGGCCAGGTGGATCACACTCCTCAGCCTCCATGGAAAGTCTATGCCAGGGTAATGGAAATAAGGATCCCGCCGATGTTTGAACCTTGGATCCAGGCCGTGGAACACTGGACCAGCTCTATACAATCACTAGGCTGCTTGAGGGTTCATGGGAGTATGTCCAACCAATCCACAAATGTTTTGTGGGGTTATAGAAGCATTCAACCGTGTCCCTTGTGACATTCTGTGGAGGTGCTCTGGGAGTATGGGGTCGTAGGTGTTTTGTTAAGGGCTGTCTGGTCTCTGTATGAATGAAGCAGGAGTTTAGTTTGCATTGCCTTCAATAAGTCAGACTTGTTTCCAGTGCATGTTGGACTCCAGCAGGGCTCCTGTCACAGGTTCTGTTCATTATTTTTATGGACAGAATTTCTAGACGCAACCTAGGGCTGGATGGGTTCTGGTTCAGGGACCAAAAGATTTCATCTCTGCTACATGCAGAAGATGTTCTGTTGGCTTCATTGAACATGGATCTTTAGCATGCAAAGGCAGGGTTTGCTGCCAAGTGTGTTACAGCAAGGATGAGTATCAGCAGTCTTTGCTGTAGTCCTTGAGATTCCTTGCCCCAGCAGGAGGAGTTCAAGTATCTTGGGGTTTTGTTCAAAAGTGAGAAAAAGATGGAACATGAGATTGACAAGCAGATCGGTGCAGTGGCAGCAGTAATGTGGTTGATAGAAAGTAAAGAAAGAGCTGAGCTCAATCTTCATTCCTACTCTCACATATGGTCATGAGCTTTGGGTCATAACCAGAGATTTTAAGGTACATGGATTGATGGAGCATGCCTGAAGTCCCCTGAGGAATAACAATTCCTACTATTACTATATATTACTAATTATTAAGAGTGTTGCTTGAGTTTATGACTGGGGTACAGGACAGAGATGTGGCTCTTAAGGAGCCAGGTGTGTGAACCAGCACTGACAATGAAATATGTGAGTACACCAAGATGTCATAAATGTACACAAGTATAAACTTAAGGAAGTGCAGAGCACATTATGCATGAAGTCATGGAATAAGGAGGGGCATCTGACTAGTCAAAAGAGCACTAAGTTGCTTATCCACAAAGAAAAAAATCAAGATGTATCAAAAAAATATATATATTGGTGGCACAGGCAGGCTTTGAGTTTGACTGGTCTTGGAAGATTCACCAAAACCAGTCAAACACACATCAATTGCTCCATATGCCTGCTTCTGGAGCATTGGCTAATTTAGTTGGTAGTGAAAATACAGTAGGAGGACTGACTGTGTGTATTTCCATGCATACAGTTCTGCAAACAATTGGCAACAAAGATCAAGAATTAAATAAAGCACCCTACACTAATTGTGTTGTCATATGCAGAGACCTGCAGCTGCTCCTCTGGGAAGAAGTGCTTGCTGGGGCCATTGAGGTTGTTATTGTAATAATCTATTGCAGAAAATTCACAATCTTTCGAAAAGAGATAGTGGAGGGAGTCAACAGCACTATATTCCTGTGGCTACATATCACAGAAAATCTCACCTGAACCACCAACACCATGTCACTCTCCGCGAAGGCACAACAACTCCTACACTTTCTCTGCCGACTGAAAAGAGCAAGTCTTTCTCCATCCATCCTTACCACCTTCTACAGTGAAACAATTGACATTGTGCTGACCGGCTGCATCACAGACTGGTATGGAAACTGCAATGCTGCTGACTGCAAGACCTTCCAGCAAACAGTGAACACAGCTGAGAATATAATCTGTGCCCCTCTACCCTCCATTCAACAGATTTACTTTCATGGTGCTCCAGCAAAACTACCAGTATTGTGAAAGACCCCACCCATCCCTTCCACATTCTCTTCCAGCTCTTGCCATCAGGAAGAAGGTTTTGGAGTATTAGAGCCTGCTCGGCTAGACTACTCAACAGTTTCATTTCACAAGCTATTAAAACTTTAAATTCCAATCATTTTACACCCCTCTGAAATCTTATACACAACACCAGTTCACAAAACCAGGATGCCCTCTTCTCTCTTCCCCACCCTACTACACACACTGCATGAAAACCTCAAAACATTATGCAATTTTGAGTGTTCCTCACAGAGGTGAGTGGGGTTGACAAATCACCTGTAGAAAACACAATTTTTCATCTTCCTAAGCACCAGACACTTTCTTACAATCACTACATACCTTTAGAAAAAAAAAACATTGTGAATTTCTGATTGTATGTCCGTACATGTAGCAGAACTACAATAACACTTTACTTGAAAAGGATCCAAAAGGCTCATACTGCTTGCCATATCTGGTGTTCTGTAAGGAATGTCAAATGCAGTATTAGATTTTAATGTAATTGGCATACATGACACATTAACAGTTACATGCCTTAGCTATTTTTTTTAGATATATGTATTTTTTATTAATTATTTTTATTTGGTCACAGACTGTAACTTTTTTTGGCATCATGTCCCAAGTAGTTAGTGGTCTCTCCACTAACAAAGGGGCGACGACCCAGCACACCGCCCATAATATCAAACCTTGAAATGTATTTTTCTGTGAGCACTACTCTGACCCTTGTGAATCTTAGTGGCTTATACTGTGCCTGCAACTTTTTAAAATTTGTCTTGGACTTGTACCTGTAGCTTCCCAAGCTTGGTAACAATATATTGTTACCAAGTAAGAGTGGGGAAGAAGGAGGGGAGAGTGGGGACTCTTACTGGAAGCGTGAATGTGGAGGGGTGGCTGGGGATGGGCTTGGCATGACTCCTGAGGGAGTCAGAGCTCAGGGAAGACTCCTGCAGGAAGTCAGAGCTGTTCAGAGGTGAGTGGTGGAAACATGGAGCATAACAGTGCTTGGGGAACAGAAAAGTATGGGGAAAAAAGGGTGCAAAAGGTAGTGAAGGAGCACCAATGCTAGATAGAGGTTTAGTGAGGAACAGAGGCATAGTTGAGCTCGAGCCCTTAACTCTGGTGTATGGAATTAGCTGGTTAAGACTAGCTGAGTTTCCTTGAGGTGGAATTGGCTGAGGCGAATGTAGGGTTTGAAGGCATCGGAGGACCAGCGACCGAGGGTTTAGATTTGATGTGAAAAGAGACCTTTGTGGGCTGCTGTGGTGGCTGTGCCAATTCTAAATCAGAATCAGAATCAGAAAGAGATTAATTGCCAGGTATGTTCACACATACGAGGAATTTGCTTTCATAACAAGCTTCTACAGTGAAACAGAATTACAGAGACAGGACAAAAAACAGATAATAAATATATTTTAAAAATAGAAGTAAGAAGTGAATGCAAATATGAAAATTGACAAGTGTATGTGCAGGTATATTACTATATACATTGTTATATGTGCAGCTATTATGTGCAAATTGGCATGTAAAGTATGTTTTAAATAAGCGTATGTGTCTAAAAAGTGTATAGCAAGTAGTGATGTTTGTCACAATTACTATCATCAAGTGTTCATAAGATGGATTGCCTGAGGGAAGAAACTGTTTCTGTGTAGGGCTGTTCTGGTGCACAGTGCTCTGTAGCGTCGACCAGAAGGTAAAAGTTCAAAGAGGCAGTGTGCTGGGTGTGAGGGGTCCAGAGTGATTTTGGCAGCCCTTCTGCTCGCTTTGGATAAGTACAGTTCTTGGAGAGTAGGGATGGTTGTACCAGTGATTTGCTCAGCAGTCCGAACTATTCGACATAGTCTTCGGAGGTCGGATTTGGTAGCTGAGCTAAACCAGACAGTTATTGAAGTGCAGAGGACTGATTTAATGATGGAAGTGTAGAACTGTTTCAGCAGCTCCTTTGGAAGGTTGAACTTCCTCAGCTGACAAAGGAAGTACAGCCTTTGTTGAGCTTTTTTGACAATGGAGTCAATGTGAGTGTCCCACTTCAGGTCCTGAGAGATGGTGGTGCCCAGGAACCTGAATGACCCCACTGCTGCCACAATGCTGTCTATGATGCTCAGTGGGGGGAGAGCAGGGGGGGTTCTCCTGAAGTCCACTTTCATCTCCACTGTTTTGAGCATGTTCAGCTCCAGGTTGTTGTGACTGCACCAGACGGCCAGCTCCTTAACCTCCTGTGTTAGCAGACACATCACCATCCTGAATGAGGCAGATAAGTGTGGTGTCGCTTGCAAACTTCAGGAGCTTGACAGAGGGGTCCTTTGAAGTGCAGTCATTGTGTACAGGGAGAAGAGCAAAGGGGAGAGGACACACCCCTGGGGGGGGCGCCAGTGCTGATTGTGCGGATACTGGATGAGAATTTTAACAAGCTTTACCAGCTGCTGCCTGTCCGTTAGGAAGCTGTTGATCCACTGACAGACAAAGGTGGGCACGGAGAGCTGAGTTAATTTGGGCAGGAGAAGTTTTGGGATGATAGTGTTAAAAGCCGAGCTGAAGTCAACAAACAAGATCCTCACATAGGTCCCTGGTCTGTCTAGGTGTTGCAGAACATAATGCAGTCCCATAATAACTGCATCATCCACAGACCTGTTTGCTCTGTAGGCAAACTGAAGAGAATCTAGTGAGGGTTTAGTGATGTTCTTCAGGTGGGCCAGCACCAGTTTTTCAAAAGACTTCATGACCACAGATGTTAGCACCACCGGTCTGTAGTCATTTAGTCCTGTAAGTTTTGGTTTCTTTGGAATGGGTATGATAGTGGAGCGTTTGAAGCAGGAGGGCACTCTACACAGCTCCAGTGATCTGTTGAAGATCAGGGTGAAGATGGGGGCCAGTTGGTCAGCACAGGATTTTAGACAGGCTGGTGTTACAAGATCTGGGCCTGGTGCTTTTTTCCTCTTCTGTTTCCAGAAAACCTGACGCACATCATCTTCACTAAACTTAAGTGCAGGCGTGGGGGAGATGGGGGTGGATGAGAGGTTAATGGTGGTGTGAAGAGCAGTTCAGAGTGGGTGTGGGGTGTTTTCTCAAACCTGCAGTAAAACTCATTCAGGTCGTTAGCAAGTCGTTTGTTGTCTACAGTGCTGGGGGATGGTGTCTTATAGTTTGTGATATTTTTCAAACTTTTCCACATGGATGCCGAGTCGCTGGAAGAGAACTGACTCCTTAGTTTCTCAGAATAGTTCCTTTTTGCCACGCTGATCTCCTTTTCCAGTGTGTATTTGGCCTGCTTATTCAAGGCCCTCTCCCCGTTTCTGTAAGCAACCTCTTTGGCCTGACGTAGCTGTCTGAGTTTTACAGTGAACCATGGTTTGTCATTGTTGTATGTGAGTTGAGTCCTGGTGGGAATGCACATGTCTTCACAGAAACTGATATAAGATATTACAGTCTCTGTGAGCTCATTCAGATCATTTGTAGCAGCTTCAAAAACGTTCCAGTCAGTGAGGTCGAAACAGGCTTGTAGATCCCTCTCTGTTTCGTTGGTCCATCTTTTCACAGATCTTAATACAGGTTTGGCTGTTTTCAGTTTCTGCCTGTAAGTTGGTATGAGATGAACCAAACAATGGCTGGATGACTGGAACCAAATGAATGGCTGGAGGGGGAAACAAAGGTCTGTCCGCACATCAAATCCAAACCCTCAGTCACATGTTTCTGTTTTGATTTTTTCTTTCCAGGTTGTAGACGGAGAGATTGTTGGTAAGGAGTATGGTAAAAACTGGATTTCCGGGTGGCTGGTCTGTTAGATGGGATGAGTGAAGGCTGAGAGTCCGAAGTGGCGTTGGTGTATAATTTGAGAAGTTTCGGTTTATTGAGGTGGCTAAGACGAAGGATGAGGTTGGTAAAATATTTTGAATTCTTGATGCGAAAGGTGATGGTGACCTGTGGTGGTGCAGTCTGGTGGTAACGGAGCGGGTGATACTTCGGCCTCTTGTTATGTCCTCAGGTTGAGACTGGGAGCCTTGCGGTGCTAGGTGGAGTTGAGTTGCCGTGGGTGAATCAGTGATGGCAGGGTGATCCTGAGGGTTGGTGGCCTGGTCGTTTGGAATGATACTGTTGTTGCTGCTGTTATTGTTATAGTTGTTGTTGCTCATGGTGATGTTGAATTGCGTTGATATTGAGGTTGGTTTGGAGTTGGTGATATAGTTGGAGATGTTGTTGATGAAATTGTTGTTGAAGTTGTTGTTGTTGTTGTTGTTGCAGTTGTTGTTGCAGTAGCAGTAGCAGTAGAAGTAGCTGGCTGTAATGGAGTGGTCTTCAAAACAAAGATGGTTGTGATATGGAACTTGGGTATTTATAGTGACTAAGGAATCGTCTGATGGGGGAATCATAAATTGGCCAATGCGTGACCAGCTGTGTTTAATCATAAGCATGTTATCCTCTCGAAATTAGTTTATAAATAAACTTCACTTACACTTCTGTGTTCTGTTTGTGTTTCTCAATAACACTTCCGAAACACTTCCGAAACACTTCCGCTTGTAGGTTATTATACAAGCAGCGGATTTTTATGTTCCTCTGTGTCGAGTTTATACCTCTAATGCTGTCTTATTGTACAAGTAGCTCAAACTTGCTCATTCAGAAGTTGGACTCGGCGGACGTGCAACAACTTTAATCATAAGGTAAACACAAAACAAAAGTATCCATCTGGAGCTCCTCCATGAGACTTGACACTTGATAAACAATCGCTCTAATAGTCTCGCTTCCCTCACGGCTCTCAGCCCCGCCCACACTTGTCAACTCTACCAAGCCAACCGATCACACAGCTTGTGCGATGTGTACTTACATTTTTTGAGAGGTGCACATCAATGTCGGCGTCAACCATGGTGAAGAGTATGCAACTGTGCGAAGGCTGCACCACACCATCTACGTGCACTCGATGCAGAAGTATAAATCAGCCTTGCGAGAGTGTATGGGTGTTTCACAGTGCTGGGTTGTAGCTGAAAGGGCTTCTGCTGCATAAAGCATGTACCAGAGTAATTGGCGGTTCATTCTACTGTGGCGACCCCTGATAAGTCGAAGGATAGTGAGTGAGTTAGTTCTTCACACTAAAACAGTTTCTTTGAAGAACTTTTCACCAAAATGTTCTGTGTGGAACCAAAAAACTAAATGTTTCCCATAGCATCAATGTGAAAACCCCATTCATGGTTCTTTCTGGTATCTTTATTTTTAAGGGTACATCCAGGGCCCAAGTCACATGCATTAGTCAAGCAACTACAGTTGAACAGGGGCGGACTGGCCATCTGGCAGACCAGGCAGTTTCCCGCTGGACCTAAGTACTTTTTGGGCCGGGCTGATCATCTTCTTATGATCTAATCGGCCCATAAACCGCTTAGTAGCCTATCGTTTTTTTTTTTTTGCATAATTAACCGACGATGCTGTGATCTGTGATGCTCTGAAAGTACGATATTTTTTTTTTCAGACAGACATAATCTGCATGCCCATAGTTTTTTTATGTGACATAATCTGCAGCCCATTGTTTTTTTTCTTTATTGACATTGGGCTGACCCAATCACAAACTCCTATTTTGCACAGCGCATATGGAGAACAGAAGCAGACATTTGCCTTTCACTTGGGTTGCGTCTGCAGCGTGCAGCAGATTGGCGGCTGTTGCACATCAATCTATCTCTGTCTATTCTATCTAGTTACCTATCTATCTATATAAATACACTTTTTATTTTTACTTTTCATCTGCACCAAGTCACCGCCAATTTGACAAATGTTATAGATCCTAAAGAACTGTTTGCTTCTCACGCTCTATGAGGAGTGTCATGTCTTTTCAGGTGCGCTATGTCAGAAGACAAATAACTGTGATATCATGTAATTTTGTTTTTGATTGTCAGCATGTAGGCTTATAGTTATAATATGTATACATGCTCAAACTAGTGTGCAACTTAAGCAAAACTAATGCTGAAATTGTTTTAAATTTGGTTTTGTAGTTTGGGCCCAAATAAATATTTGTTGCATTTTTTAATCGTTTAAGTTCATTTGATTGACTATATAAAATCTTTAAGTTATGTTTTGATGTTTCACTGTTGAGTTAAACATTTTAATTTGTTAAGGGTCTCTGATACGTTGCTTTTATTATTTAACTTTATTTTGTTAATCAACATTAACTGTGTGCCTCAGCAGGCAGTTTTTGTTATGTTCATTATTTAATTTAGGCTCCCTCAAAACACACAGGCACACACAAGATGGACTTCTAGTGTGGATTATAATTTTATTATAATAATAAATTACATTTTTAAGTTTTTAATTTGTCAACTCTCATTATTTCTTATATATGGCTTTTGTGCTTTTACAAAATAGGAATTGGTAAACATATTCAAGGCCGTGCACAGATGGGTAACATTTTGGTTGTGTATGTAGTGGGCTGCTCTGGCCCAAAATGCCAGGGCCGATTTTTTTGTCCCAGTCCAGCCCTGCAGTTGAATAGGAATGGTAATAGTTATTTCCTTCCATGTAATATGCATCTCATTTGTAACTACTAACAAAGTTGTATATGCCTATGAAAGTAGTGATTCCATAAAGTATTAATTTAGACAATTGTACAATATGACAGATACAAGATGCAAGATACAAGATGACAAAAATACAACACTCTTAAATTCTCCATAAATTAATAATGTAATATCCATATTAAGCCTGTTAAACAGATTTATTTATTTATTTATTTATTTATTTATTTATTTATTTATTTTATTATTATAATTTTTTTTGTGGTATTTGTGGTATATTTTGATGTTGTACGTACAATCTTTTTAAAATCTGGAATAAACCTTTAAATAGTGTTTGAAATATATTGTTCAAAATCAACATTGCGTATAGTTTTGTTTGTACTTGTTCTTGATGTTGTGAAAGTTTGTGTCCTTTTTTTTTCATTTTACGTTCCTCACTGAAAGTAAACAGACATCTGCAGACGACGTCTTGAGAGATGAGTTCGTCTGAGATGTGTCCACCCCCTTTCTCTCACTCTCACTATATTAATGACCATCTGCATCTCTCCATCTCTCTCTGCCTACAGCGTGGAGTTAGTGTACAATTACATATAGTTTAATATATCTGCCGTGCACCTTTAAACAAGCATCCTCAGTGCACAGGGTGATTTGTCTTTTGCAGCCATTACTCCATTGTACATCTTGATAGCCACAGATTGCTCGCAGCCATGTTTAAGCATTAAATAGTGTATTATTATTTCACATAAATCAAGCTGGGACATGGGGGGGATTCATAAATTTTACATTTCACACAGACAGTATTTTAAAGGCTTCTCAATCTCACGGTGGGACATCAGTATGGAGAGCCATCTACTCAGACACACACACACACACACACACACACACACACACACACACACACACA
>CAIGQW010055454.1:1088581-1103259 GCA_903798125.1 Danio choprae | reverse complement strand
TTATTATTATTATTATTATTATTATTATTATTATTATTATTATTATTTAATTCTGAATCGTTAAATGAAATATATATATACACACATATATATATATATATGCATCTTACAGTATATATTATTTTTAGTGCTGGGTAGTACACTGGATAAATACAGATTCCAAAACAAAACAAACAAAAAACAAACAAACAAACTAAAAAACAATGTAGTAGTTGTAATTATATTACATCACATGTTAAAATGCCCATCATCAGATTACAGGTTAGGCTACTTTTATGCGTTACACTCCTACAAAATGACAGTATATTATTCATTATTTAAGAATTTTCAGTATTTTTGTCTCTTAGAAATAGTTACTGTATGTTAGTTGCTTTGCAGACTCAAAATATTTAAATAAAAATATTTTAAAATAAACAAATATTTAAAATAAAAATATTTTAAAATAAAAAATTATTTAAAATAAAATATTTTATGCATTCAAAAACTGTCTGTCAGTCTGTCGGTCTGTAACAATCTATAGATATATAATAACCCTACAGTTCATAAACAGTCATGCTTTTTAACTAACTTATGTCACCCTGGACCACAAATGTTGCATGGGTATATTTGAGGGAATAATCAAAAATATACTTTTTTTTTTTAAAATAGAAAATCATTAGAATATTAAATAAAGGTCATATTCCATGAAGACATTTTGTAAATTTCCTCCCATAAATAAATAAAAATGTATTATTTTAGTAGAAATATGCTTTGCTAAGAACCTTTTGGAAACTTTAAAGGCGATTTTCTCACTATTTCAATGTTTTTGAACCATCAGATTCCAGATTTCCAAGCAGTTGTAAACCAGATAAACGTTATCATATCCTAACAACACACTCAGATAATGTATAAATCTTAATTTCAACAAATCTACCATCTTGACTGGTATTTGTGGTCCATGATCACATATATTGCTTATTGTTACTATAAAATATAGAGTCTGTGATCTTGTGTCTCCCTGTTGACCCGTCATTGTCTCTTTGAAGCAATAGTTGAGCTTGTTAAGGTTCATCACTGAAATTCAATGCTCTGAACAGCTCTTGAGTAATGGATTTGTGGTTTACCACATCTAAAACACATTATTATAGATTAGCTATTGAATATCAGCTCTTGACATACAAACATCAACAAGAAGAGACGTAAAACCTTCTCAAAGTAACTCATTTTATTTTCCCACGGAGTAATAATTAAGAAAGAAAAAAATACTCATAGAAATTTTTTTGAGAGCAAGAACATTAATCAAAAGCGCTTTTTATTTGAACACACACACACACACACACACACACACACACACACACACACACACACACACACACACATATGCGCACACCCACATGCACACACAGACACCGTATACAAAACAATTTTAACAGATCAACATTAATTGGCTTCTCCTTTTCGTTATCTTCTACTTCCTTTCTGCCCTTTGGTGAAATGCATTTTGGCAGGCATGATCTCATTTAAGTTTGTTTTCCTCTCTCCAGGACTGCTTTCGAGATGGTTCCAATTTCCAACCCATTCTCCAATTTTCAACTCCAATGACAGACAACACATGCTGAAAGAGCTGTTTAGGTAAAAGTAAGTGATGATTCTTTTTAATGCTGTGTTTCTTAATGTTTTTTTTTTTTTTTTTTTTGTTAACATAAGAGCTTCTGTAATATACAGGAAATGGAAACATGATGGCTTGCTTTTGTAAAATCAGCTTACAACGAATGAAATAACATTTTATCTCTGACAATCTGACTCATTCTGCATGCGTATGTAGATCGCTAAGATGTTTCCAGATGTTTAAAATATATATATATTTAATGTGTTTTACTGTGGCAAAAATGTAATTCTGCTATACTTATATTGTTATTATAAACTTTTGTAAAGTTGTATTTTTCATTTCCTTATCAGTTTATTTTTAGTAAACAAAGACTGAAAAGTAAACAGTTAAATATGAAATATGATTTCTTATTTTACCCAATGTTTTACGGTTTTACTGTATCTTTTTACATTTTATTTATTATCAAATTGCTAAAAAAAGTCCATCTCCAGAAAAATACAATTTTATTAATGACATTTTTATTTTAATTGTAATTTACAATTCAATTATTGTGCTTATGAATGTATATGAATTGTATTGTGAAAATTAACATAATAAAGGTGGTAATTATACATGATCTGCACTGGTGTTTTTCTATTTGAATTGTTTTTATGCGAAATTTGTAATGTTTATATTGCAATGAAATATACAAAACCTTAATATTGCATTAAATCTATACTGCACACATACACTTTGGTTTGTTCTGTTTAATATTTTTGTAATATTACTAATATTTCTCAAACAGGTATTTGGTCTACCTTTGACGGTTGACTTCTTTTAAGTCTGAGGGGGAAAATTTCATCATTACAACAAATAACAGATGAGAAAAATAAAACACCCAAAGAGCATTTTCACATTGTCTAACCATCTTGTCATCATAAATCTTGTTCGCATTTCCATTGCAATCCGATTACTACATGCAGCAAGGACATGAGAACAATGAAATAATCTCCGGTCACAATTCTCAAAATGTAAAAAAAGATTGATCGACACTGATGCTTATTTAATATACTTTGCACACAATATGTTTTAGTATATAACAGTCAGAGTTTATGATTTGACAATTTAGTGACACAGCTTGCTATCTCTGCTGTAACTCAAGACAAGACATCAATTTATTGAATGATTTCTTTGTATGATAAATGTGCATTCCAGAGTCACATTGATCCAGCATTTGAACTTCTTCTAAATATTGCTTCATAACCCAACTTAACATGAACTAACCCACTCGTGTAGTACAGGTTGAATGCAGATTGTTTTTTTCCTTTTTGGTGATGAATGTCTATCCATTGGCTTTGCAACCTAGGGATTTGTGCTTTATAAAACAGCTTCAAAACAGGAAAAGCAATAGTGGGAATAGAGCCGGAGTATAATTAATTTTGGGACTATTATTGCAGGAGGAAGAATTCTAATCAGTTACAGATTCCTTCCTGTTTGGGTAGCGTGACCGTAACCAATTACACGTGAACTCTGAGTTACAGTTTCACTTCCTGTGCTACTCCAAGAGCGACAGCAGAGTGCAACAGAGACAGGGTGAGAATACAAAACTGCAAATGCAATGGAAATGTTTTACATTATGCACAACAGCAGTTGAGAGTTTGTGTGGTTGTTTAAATTAAACACACATACTGTTATTTTCAGGCCAGATTTATTAACAGCTTATGCCAATGCAGACCCTCTTTTGGTATTAAAAATCAGTCAAGATTTACTAAAGACATTAGACATTGATGAGCTGATGTTCTCGTTTTTTTTTTTAAATATAGAATTTAATATGGAATTTGACTGGATTATATCCTTGTTTTTTGATCAGTTGATCAGACAATTTATTCAATTTTTTAAAGGGGGCTAATAATATTGACTCAAAAATTATTATTATTATTTTTAAATAGCTTTTATTCCAACCAAAATAAAAGAAATAAGACTTTCTCCAGAAGAGAAAATAGTGTGAAAACGTCCTTGCTCTGTTAAACACCACTTTAGAAATATTTATAAAATAATACACATTTCACAGGGGGAATTTTGACTTCAACTGTATACTATTAATTGCTGTCTGTAGTTATGTGATTTTATTATTATTATTATTATTGTCTCCAAAAGTATTACACAACAATTTTTCTCATATAGTCCAATCATGATAGATTTGCACTACATAACTGGCATGCAGAATTAACACAAGACAAAGGATCGGTCTGCATGTCAACCGTTACAATCACTCTGATAAGTGTCTGCGTGTGCAGTGCTGCTAGTTCACTGGGTTCTTATTTCCTCTCATAGCTCAAGTGAGGGCCGATGGGCTCATGACACGGCAAGACTAACAAACACATCTATTTATTCTATTTAAGTAATGACTTATATAGTGTATTACATGGAGAGGCTGCTGTATAAAATACTCATAACATGAAAAATGGAGTCATTTCCGATGCATTGTGGGCGAACATGAAAACCCAAGCCACTAAACTAATACAAGCACAATCGTCCCCCCTGTCCTGGTCAGGATCATTTTCCAAACAAACAGTATTCCTGCAAGAATTGATTCATTTAGACGGTACATTGATCACCTACATCGCCTGCAGAAAGGAGATGGCTTTACAAGCAATAAAATGAGGGACAATTATATTATTTTAGTGAAATAAGACAAAGTGCAGGCGCAGAATGCCAATAGCAAGAGGACTGCATTGTAGGCCAGTGGTAGCACATATGTGTGTGTGCGTGTTCAGTTCTCAAGTGGCATGATAATCCAGTAAAGTTTCTCAGCTCTGTTTCCTGCTGCAATCAGAGAATGCCAGCTCACCTCTGATCATGTTCATTTATAAAAGCATCCTGCAGAAATTGCAGCCCAGGGCTGATAGTGTATAAAGATGCTGATCAGAACTGCAGCTAAATAGACTGCACTGGGGGGCATGAGGTGTCACACACAGATCTGGAAGACCAATGACTGCGTGAAGCTTATTCCAAACACCGCTGCTGCACGGAATGCACAACAACATTACAAAAACCCACCGTTGGACCCTTTCTTTTTTTTGGTGACTCTGATATGTATGAACGCAAATTCTGGATGGGCATGTGTTATGCTCAAATTATTCAGTCCCGAGGGGCTTGTATGCATCTAGCAAAATATTCCTGTGGGTTTAATCACTTTTTATGCTTTCAGAAAGTATCATTATACAAAACTTTGTGCTAAATAAACAATGATCACAAAAAAATACTAATCAAAATAGTCTAGACCAATCTCTAGTGGTCACATTTCACAAGCTCTTTCTTTCTTTTAAAGATTTTGAAAAGGTTATACATGTATTTATCTCATCTAGGCTGGACTACAGCAACTCACTTTACTTTAAGATTATCCAGTCAGCTCTTTTCCAGGCTACAACTTGCCCAAAATGTTGTGGACCCTCTTCTGACTGGTACTAAAAAGAGGGAACACATTACTCTGGTCTTTAAAATTTTACACTGGCTGAGTTTAAAATTTTACTTTTTGTTTTTAAATCTCTACAATTTCGGTCCTCCAATTAGGATCTGCTGTATTTCCCCAATGAAAAAAATAATCTTAAATGCAGGGGAGATTGTGTTTTCTGCATTGTGGCCCCCAGGCTTTGGAAAGCCTTTCCACCGTCAAAAAGACAAGCACCTTCCATCATCATCATCTTTAGGTCTAAAGACTTTTTTGTTCTCAAAGGCATTTGGCTGTTAGGAGGTGTGATTGTTATTCTTAATCTGTTTGTTCTTGTCTGTCTGCTTTCTGTTTATTTGTTGGAAAGCACATTGGTCAACAAAGTTGTTAAGATTGTGCTATATAAATAAAATTGTCACATGTCTTAGGGCGAAAATGGACAATCGGGTGACTGAAGCTTTCTGAAAACTCCAGCCAGGATGAAGATTTTCCAAAACATGTCTGGCCACACCACACATCACACCAAACGCGAAAGGTGTTCCTTTTATTCATGTTGTTCGCATTGACTTGTATGCAATTTACTCGCAAACCCAGCATAAAAGAGTTATTATCGCTGCATCTTGGTTCAGCGTGCCCTAAACATGCACCACAGTGCATTTTTTTTTGTTTTCATGTCGACAAAGAATAATTAAAAAAAAAGAAAGTGGGGAATTTTTTTAATTGTTGTACACTAAAATTTCCTGGTGCAAAAATTAAAGCTCTACTAAGCCATCTGTTAATATCATATTGCATATATGATATATCCATAATTATTAAACAGAAACACTTCAAATATAAACTGACTTATTAAAAAAAATATTTTTGGAAAATGAAACCTTTCATTCAAAGAAAAGGAAAGAGAGAGGGAGAAAAAAAAGATAAGAGAGAGCTGGGAATCTGCAGTGAGTTCTTCAGTCCTGGCGGGCCTCTGCTCTGAGATGTCACACTCATCAGCAGCAGTGGATTCTAGAGGCTTCCTGAATGAAGCAATTGAAGGCCAGGCTTTGATTGACAGCTCCAGCTCTCTTTCTGGGCCCTCGGGCTGATTGACAACATGGTTCATCTCACATTTAGTGACTGAGCTAATCCAGTAAATTCCTAACAGACGGCTCACAGCCCTGCTGAGACCTCTTTCTGTCCCAGGTGGACTTTTATCTCCCAAAATAAATATGTTTTTCCATCTGTGACTCTAAAACAAACCAAATATAATTAAGTGTAAGTATATAATTAAGTCTGTTTAGAAAGCTCTGGCTTCCAATAAATTAATACGTCGGCTAATTACATGAGGGAATCTTTCTCCTGTTGCGGTAAGTGTTCATATTTTCATAGGTGTCTTCCTGGATGAAATTGGATCACCTCACTGAAGCGACTGTTCTTTTGCCAAGTTTAATAATTAACCTGTGTCGCAATCACACACACAGAAAAGGTGTCTTCGTTCTCACATTGTATAGTGAGTTTGTGATCTTGACCTGGTGACTTTGTTAAAGCTGTAATTCGCCTCAAGAACCAAAGTCCTTCAGGAATTGAACTAAAGATCGTCTGAACTCAACAAACCCTGAAGTGTTCCTTTGGTCAAGCACTTGCTTATTCCTTAATTAATTTCATTATAGTCTGAACTCAGACAATCATGCTGCATTTTAACACGTTATGCATTGCATAAGTCTGCTGTGTGGAATTATCATTAACATCATCAGTATTAGGTGGGAAAATGCATTTAATCATGATTAATTCAGACTTGCACCATGCCAGAAGTAGAATACAGTGCTGCTTCCTATGGAAATGTTCATGTCACATTTTTGTTTAAAATCACTGTATGTTTTCCCTATCCCCTATACACTCACTTTATTAATGCACTGTATAAACATTTCTTCAGCTGTTCTGTTAACCTTTTTATACATTATGATTCTACTGTGTCCAAAAACAAATCCATCCTGTTTAACAGAAAACTATATTACAATAATCTTGTAATTTAAAAAGAAAGACAGTGTTCTAAAACATTCAAGTCATGTTCTAATGTCCTGTAAGCTATGGTAACTGTAATTTGAGCTCTTTATTTGTCAGATACTGTTTATTTACATCCTGATCATTTTCTTTCCACTGTGCAATAATAAAATATTTATAATAAAAAGATAGTTATAATAATTTAAGGACATGTTTTAGGAAAGTCTTGCAGTCTGATACATTTTAATTCAATATCAAAATAAACATATTCATTTATTTTAGAACATACAGCAATGCATATCAACGGTCTTGTTAGTGTAAGCAATGCTAAACAGTGTAATGCTAGTGTAAACAATTCTATGCAATGCTAAACATTTGTTCTGGAGGTTCAGGTGCAGTTGGAAAGGATTGTTTGCTAGCTTGCTAAACAGGTTTGTTTCAGTGTAATGTAGAATCATTTATACATTTATCTATTTTATTTTGTTAGTAAATGTTTATTGTTAAATGTTATGCTTTAGGCGGTTCATTCTGCTGTTGCAACCTCTGATAAAGCAGGGAATAAGCCTTTCCTGACATAAAAAAAAGAAAAAAAACTTCAGAAAATGTATTGATAAAATAAAAGTTGATTTAGTCACTAAATAAATAGTTTAACTCAGATAAAACAGTTAGCATTGGTCATACTACATGAACACATTTTAGTTACCTGACATATTAGCAACCTTCTTGCTGTGAGGCAACAGCACTACCCACTGCACCACCACGCCCCTATTGGCAACTCAAATTTCATATAAATGATAGCAATAACTCAATAAAATACATTTAACTAATAAAAATGAATAAACAAATACATAAATAAAAAAACTAAACACTACAAATCCTTTCTGTGAGAATTACATTTTAACAGGGAGATCATCTCCCCAAAGTACACTTAAGAGTTTAGGGTAAAAAAGCTTGGTGTATTCTTAAGCAGAATTCACTGATGTCTCACAACGTGACACGTTTAATGTGTCTGTGATATTCTGACTTTATGTTGAATAATTAAGTGTGAAATTAATGGGTGAACATTTCTTCTGGGTATCAGAACCTCACTGTCTGGAATGGAGAAGCTTATGCTGGGTTTGTGCATGTATTGTCACAGTGTGTAGTTCTGCCCAAGAGGGTCTGTCACAGCTATAGTTGAAAGACACGTCTGTTGCACACATTCACAGTGTGATTGGGCGATGAAGGATTTGATGAAGGAAACCACATTTGATGAAAAAGAAAGTTTCTGCCTGCAGAAAAGTCCGCCTGCAGGTGTTACTACATATTAGCTGATGCTTCACATTAGCTTAACCTTCCATATGATATTGTATGTTGTCATTTAAACATGACGTAAATGAAAGTGTGACTGAATGTTGGATGATATCCGCTCTTCATAATCCACTTACATGTGACAAACCAACAAAACAAAGAGAAACAGATCAAAGAGACAGAAATGCAGTCAATATAAGAAAGTGTTCTGTCTTACCGGGTTCCTTTCAAAAATCCAAGGTAAGGTTGTGACATATGTTTCTTTCTTTCTTTGTGTGGAAATGCCTTGATCTGAGTCAACTGTTAATCTTGTGTGAGTTATTGACAGTTGCCAGCTCTCTCTTTATCTTAAGTGTTTTCTCTTTTATTTATTTTATTTCCAGGCAGCTGTGTTGCACTGACCTTCTGTCCCGTCACACGTTCTAAGGTTAGACACTAAGCCTAGAGGACTCTAAAAGTGACAGTGTCCATGAAAACATATAACGAACAGTAAAAAAAAAAAATAGATGGTGTATACATTAAGGCCCTGTTCACATGAACACAGGTATTTTCAAAACCACACTTTTTTCTACATGGTTGCGTGATTTGTCCACATGAAAACAGAGTATCGGGTTACTGAAACCAAAACTTTCTGAAATTTCCAGCCAGGGTGAAGATTTTTCAAAACTCCAGGTACAGTGTGTTCATGTGGACACTACAGCCAGAGTTTTCATCTCATGACGTCAGCGTGCGCGTTGTTTTCTCTTTTCTGACTAACCAACACGGCTGGGTTCACACCAAAATGTGGAAGATGTGAACGAAGCACATTCTAGACATTTGCAGCAAACACATTGCATATTCTGCATTGTTCTCAGCGTGGGACAGTAATCTCTGTTCTCATGTTTGCATTAACTTGTATGCAATTTACTCACAAAAATATTTAATTCCCCATTTAGCTCTGACATGGCGTGCATGGCATACAAGTATCATTGTATAGGACTAAACATACAGTTTAGCAAATACTGCTGTTATTGTGTCACATGCAAAATTTTTAAGAGTTTGTTTAGGCAAACATGTAGTTGTTTAGACTTCAGATATTCATTTTTAAAACTAGAACTACTAAGGCGATCATTTAATAATTTTTACAATTTAATAACTTTGTTGAAATAAAACACACATATCTATAATACCCTGACTTTTCCTAAATAAGTGTATATATGTTTTTTTAACATAGGTATTTTATTAAAATTACAAAGCACAAAAAAGTTATGAGAGTAACTACCAAAGCGGTCAAAATTAGTGTCTCTAAATGGCTTCCTTCTATCAAAAACATAACTTTCTGTTGGCGAAAACATAACTTTATTTCATATATGTCTTTCAAAACTTATCCTCTGCTTGAGAAAGTGAAAATGAAAGTAAGGCAAGGACATTCGCAGGTGGTCTAGAATACTTTACATTTATAGGCTGTATTACCAAAAAGATAACTTTTTTAGGGTGATGAATTAAATATGACAGACATTCAAAGCTTAAATGTAATATTTCAATAGAAACTTTGAATGTAAATATGACGTGACAAGATGACGTCTTATATAAGAACGGTCAGAATGACCACTATGGTAATTCCAGTAGTTATTGAATTCTGGTAGATCCAGTGTTAAGTGCATATTTAATTTTTTTAAATCTTACAGATTTCAGAGAGTTATAACAGTTCAAGAGTCTATCAGAATCTATCAGTGACTGTGATGTATGTCTCTATAATTATCAAACCATACTAATAATATAAAAAATAATTTTGGGTATATCTATTGGTGGCGGCACGGTGGCTCAGTGGTTAGAATTGTCGCCTCACAGCAAGAAGGTCGCTGGTTCGAGTCCCGGCTGGGCCAGTTGGCATTTATGTGTGGAGTTTGTATGCTCTCCTTATGTTGGCATGGGTTTCCTCCGGGTGCTGCGGTTTTCCCCACATGCGCTATAAGAGAATTGAAGAAACTAAATTGACCGTAGTATGCGAATGTGAGAGTGTATGGGTGTTTCCCAGTACTGGGAAGTTTACTTTTCTCATTGTGATGAGTTTGACTTCAAGAATAGATACAGAGCTGAAGGTTAATCACACTCTCTGTCAGTCAATCTGATTTCTCTCTTACGTAATATTGTATTTAGATGTAATGTATTGTTTGTTTTGTTTTGGCATTTTTGGAATTATTGGCAACCCAGGCTCACTGGAAACTCATGCCTCAGCCTACATTTTTTGTGAAACCTAAAACACACTTCATTTCACAATGCATTTAATTGTACCTTTCAGATGACAAATCCAGAAGATTCACATTTTTGTGAATCTTAATTATGTTACTGAAATACATGTCCTTCTGTACACATTCACAAGAAGGTGGGGCTTGTTATACAGATTATACAAAGTGAGCTACCAAGTAAATTGCATGCCAGAAAAGTTGTCCATGTGGATATATCATAGACAATGCTAATGTGTCCGTTTGTTTTTATTTTTTGGTGTTGTGCAAAGAACTGCACAGAAATATCATTCATTGATAATGTTTCCATGAAAATAACATAGTGTGAAAAGAAACAAACGTTTTTGATGCCATACTGTCCATAGTGTTAATTACACTAGAAACTGCAGACTAATAAATATGTTTAAGTATATTTTTGCTTTTTTGTTTAACAAAAATGTAGACTGCAGCATATATTTACAAGTAACCTGCGTAGGTTATTGTTGGTAAATGTAGTAGTGTCATACAGACATGCATCTGTGAAGAAGCAAGCTTCTCTGTTTTATCCAAACATTTTATCCAAACATTTTGTCAGATTCTGTTTTAGATAAAACTGAATGCACATGTATTGTCACTTTCACTTTAAAAGTGTGTAAAAATGTGAAAGAAACCATAAACTGTACACATAATTTTTTTTTGTGAGGTTGGAAGCTTAAAAGTAACAATCATTTTATTAGGATGTTCGAAAGAGAAAACAGGTCATCAAGACATAAGCAACTTCAACATTCATATATTTTCTGTGGCTTTAACTGTCTCTGATCATACATTTGACATTTCTGATGAGTTAAACAGAATGATTGCTTCTAAATAGCTTTTACAATTGCTCTTAGAAAATCAGGTAACCCCTTCTGTTATTAGTGCAGAAATTACACACCTTTAAATTTAACATTTATACTACACTTTTTTTTTTTATTTAGCCAAAGATCAGAGTTGCTTTAGGTGATTTGTGAATGTTAGTTAATCGCCATTTGAGAGGACGGCAGTGGCCGATAAATCAGTGACTCGCGGGTCCTGACTGTGTGCCATTTACACACAATAAATGGCAAGTACACTAAACTAAGCTCAGGCAGACTAGCTGATAACAGAGTTGTTCATTTTCACATGTGCATGCTAAACCTGCATGATAAACGAGATGCCTTCTAGCTCTTCCACTTGCTTTTTATCATGCCGCTATTATCATGCCGCTATAAATATTGGTTTGTGGGTCTTGTGTGATAATGATGATGATGATACAGTAGGCCTATCAAGAAAATAATTCAATGCCTCCAAGAAAATCAAAGAAACATAAAAACAAGTTTGTAACATTCTTTAAAGTAACATGAACATGTAACATTATTTAAAGTATATTAGGCACAACTTTTAACACCAAAAGTAAATGCAAATGAAATTAGAGTTAAACCTGGAATGTTGGCTTGGCAATGACTTGTTACAGATGGTAATTTAGGAACAATTCTTATAGATAGCTTTAATGTTTAAAGTATAAGGTGATGAACAGTACACATAGATAGAGTGGAGAAACCTTCAGGGTTACAAAACATAATTTTTTTTTTCTGAATCTAAATCTGACCTATCTAACCCTTGGGTTTGACCCCCATATATGATTTTTTGTTTCTGAAGTATGTTAAAACATTTCTCATACCTTACATCTTCAATAAACTGGAAAAGTATGACAGTGAACATACATATTTATGTTTACATGCAGCATTGAAATGCAGTGGGAGGGCAGCCAAATTCACTGAGTGGGCATTGAATTATTTATTAAAATATTTTAAACTAATTGAGTACATGCACACGATGTTTCCATTATCAACTGCAGAGGTTTATTTCTACTCCATGGTTTCTGCTAAACTAAATGTTAAATAATTTGCAATTTACAACCCCAAATAAGAAAAAGTTGGGACTGTATGGAAAATGCAAATAATGAAATAGATAAGTGATTTCTGAATTCACTTTGACTTATATTTTATTGCAGAGAATACAGAACATTATTTAATGTGTTCCTCGTGATTTGATTTGATTATTGTTTTTAAATTGTTATTCTCTAACAACTAATAAAAAAAAAATGGAACAGTAAAGCATTTTCCACTTTGTAATGTTGCCATTCCTTTTCACAACACAAAAGACGTGTTTAAAGTCTGAAAACACCAAGTGATGAAGTGTTTCAGGTGTAATTTTGTTCCATTTTTCCAGCAAAATGCACCACACATTCTCTATAAGATCGGGGCTGCAGACAGGCCAGACAAGTACCTGTTTCTTCTTCCTCCACAGCCAAGACTTTGTAATGTGTGCAGAATGTGGTTTTGCATTGCCTTGTTAAAATATGCATGGGAGTCCCTGGAAAAGAAGGCTCCAAAATCTCTATGTACTTTTCAGCATTAATGGTGCCATCACAGAAGCGCCAGTTACCTTTGCCAAGGGCACTGACACAACTCTATACCATGACAGGCCCTGGCTTTTAGACTTGTTGCTGGTAATCCATGGTCTGGATGATCATTTTCTTCTTTGGTCCGGAGCCAACGGCATCCATTTCTCCCCGAAAATACCTAAAAAAACTGATTCATCTGACCAAAGTACACATTTCACTGTGTGATGGCCCACCCCAGATGCCTCCAAGCCCAGAGAAGTCGACGCACTTCTGGACACTGTAAACATAGGCTTCCTTTTGGCACAATACAGTTTTAACTGGCATTTGTGGGTGTAACTACATATTATGGTTCTGAGCCCATGTGGTGATATCGCTTATAGATGATTGACAATTCTTGATGCAGTGCTGCCTGAGAGATCACATTCCAGATTCCTTAAATCTTTTAAATATACTATGCACTGTTGAAGGTGAAATATCCAAATGTCATCCTAACTTTCTTTGAGGAACAATGTTTTTAAACATTTCAAAATTTTTCTCATGTATTTGTTGGCAAACTGGCAGTCTTCTGCCCATCTTTTTCATCATTTACCTGATTACTAGCCCTAAATTGCTCCTGTCCCCACTTGTTTTGGAATGTGTTGCTGGTCTGAATGACAGGAAAGGATGTGCAGTATTTTTACAAATTAAATGAAGTTGACTGAACAAAACATGAGATATTTTGTGTCTGCAATCAAATACAAGTCAAAGTAAATTTGGAGAGCACTACTTTCTTTTTCTATTTGCGTTTTTTATACTGTCCCAAGTTTTTCTGATTTAGGGTTGTATTTCTAATTCATTTATTTATGAAATATCTATAATTTATTTCCCCATTTATAATTGTTCCTTGTATAATTTTATGGGTTTAAACCATTTTAATTAAACCTAAATATTTTTACATTAAAATATAAACATCATTAGAATTTGAAATATTCATTTATTTTTTAATATATTGAATGTTTATGTGAACGTAATTCTGCATTGTGTAAGAAATTACTCTCGCTGTTTAAAACATAAAAACTTGATAAGTGCATTAGGTCATATAAGGTTCTGTTCACACAGTCACCATTTCATTATATTTACATTTTTACTATATTAACATATTATTATATATGTTATTAAACAAGGCCAAGCTCAGTAATTCAACTCACTTATAGTAGTTTACCTTTGAGTCAAAATAACTTGTATTATATACAAATATGGCTTTTTGTTCTCCCAAGAATGTTTCCCTCAAACACACAAATGTGCACACGGTCTCTTTCATCCTGAAAGAATTCACACTATTTCATTCATAATCCCACATGAAGGAGGAGGACTGCAGTGGTCTGAACATTCACAGCACACTGCAGAGGAGTTGTTAGGATGCAGCATAATAACCTGACACCTGAGAACAGCTCCTCAAGCCCTGCAGGGTGACAGTTTATCCCCCTCCCCCTGGGCTGGGCAACTGGAAGTGTCATCTCAGCTTCAGAGGGTTCTGGGAAACTCCATCTGGAGAAGAGCGGGAGAAAGATACATTGACATACTGCAGGATAATCACTTGAAATCATTGAAGGCTTTTATAAACAGGAAACAGTCTGGATTACAAAGTTCTCTGCTAGTATAAGAGAAAAAACAAAACAAAAAATAAATTCCATTTACAGTGTAACTATCACATCCAAATAATCCAACGTCATTGTGAGATTTTATTATTATTATTATTATTATTATTATTATTATTATTAT
>CAIGQW010055454.1:1061866-1078581 GCA_903798125.1 Danio choprae | reverse complement strand
ATAAAGAAAATGTGTGTGTAGGGTGGTGACTACTATTTTTAGCAACCTATTTATAAAAATGAGTTGGTATTGAGAATGAAATGATGAAACCAGCCTACAACACTAGAGCCATCATACACTGTGGTCCATGCTAATTAATTTGGAATGAAAATGAGATATATCTGGATAAAGCATAGCAGACCTAAAAACCTACTTAAATAGAGCAATCACAATCTTCATTTATTTTGCTCCTCGTTCTTTAATTGATTACTTAAAGCAGGAGACAGGGCTATCCGGGTAATGCCTTAGGACCATTTTCAGTCTGCACAACAACAGCTGAGTTAACCCTTGAGCTCATGTTTGGACATTGCTTTTGCAGGTAATGTGTATTATGAATGGGTCGTTTTAAATGGTCAGCATAACTTAATGTAAATATGTTAGAAAGTCGGTCAAACAGTTCCACCATAAATGTTACTTTGTGTTTTTGGGCCAAAATTGCAGTGACAAGCTAGTATTTAATAATAATTAAATACTAATACTGTTCCTCTGCATATTTCTGTGTAACATACATTTTATTGATTATTTTTCTAATACAATTTTATGTACAGTATTTAATAAATATGTATATTTGGTAATCTGTCAGTCATCCTAGTCCAACGCAATCTCATAATTCAGAACTTTTTAATTTAGTGGCTAATTTGTATTAATAATACAATCTTCATACTTTTTAGTATGATTTGCTCAACTCTCAATGGTGGTTGGGTGTGGGGTATAGGGACATCCATATTTTTAAAAATCATGGATTTTCATACTAATGTTTCCTATGAATTCGTATGAATGAAACACTTTTCTGATAATACATAAAACAGTTTTGTTTCATTGTGAGGTCGGGCTGGCAATACATACTACATCAATTTTACTACATTGGATTACACTGGTGTTTACAAGTAACTCTTTACAAGTGAATGAATACTTATGAGCTAAATCATAAATTTGTCATTCCGTCATTGTGGTTTCAACACAATTTTGCGAATGTAGCATGACTATCTAACAGAAAATAGCCTTCACAAAACTGGAATATTACATTAAACATTTGTGAATAAATCACTGTTTCTATCCAATAAGTAAAAGAGAAAAAAATTGTCACTTCCAGATAAATTGGCGTGAAAGATCCAAATGAAAAGCTGAATTTGCTGTAATAGGAGAAGCCACTGTGGGCCTTTTTTTATATAATACATAACTTGTGCATTAGGTTAGAAGACAAAGCGCAGTGAATGCGAGATAGCTTTTTGAGGTGCATAGAAGACGTGACAGCTTTTTTTTTATGTCGTATTCCAAAATATACATACAAATGGGTGGATGAAAACATAACTAATGAGATCCCTTCTACACAAAAAACCCTCATCCACAGATCCCTGAGTTACCCGCTCAAACAGAAAACACTGAGCAATACTCTGAAACAGCATGTAATGAGGATGAATTATGATGAGTATCAATGAGCTGTGGTCCAGAGATCAGCGTTACAGTACCGTAAACTGCTCCATTTAACTCTTTTCAAGTCCCCGTGGCCCTCTGCTAAATAAGGATATCAATTAGGCTAAAGCATGCAGCAAAGACTCCCATGTTAACCATCAACCCAAGCTTGAATGAATCCTGTGGGATATTGACTGCTGCAGTGATGGGTTTGTAAGTGGGCTGACCAAGGGTAATTAAACCAGCATTATCATGTTAGCGCATTTACAGCCCTGATGAAGCGTTCTGCTTTCGGTCTTAGTATACTGCCGCATGTCACAAGTGAGACAAAACATGAGGATAAACATCTAAAGCAGACTTTGGAGTATCACAGTGAGCTGGGTTGCTCTTGGTACAAGAGTGTCCTTGATGTATGTGCAATTACACTATAATTACAGAGATAATTACTATATGGGCAAGATTAATAACTTTATTATCTGAAATGGTTCGCTTTTAAAAGGGGGGAAATGTATATGTCGCTCTAGAAAATCTAAATTTACCGGGAGTCAATTAACGAGCTTATTTTGAAACTCATTATTCACTAGTTCTACCTTGGAAAGGCACCTTGAAAAGTGAATTTAATATGTTAAAAAGGGTCAGAGAGTCTCAAGTACAATTATGGGAAAAGTTGTTTCAGACAGCATAAAGACATTAAAATCCCCCCTCATTAAGAATCGTACTGGAAAGCTTATTTAGCAGTGCTTGTGCAGACATTTCCATCTCTGCTTAATTAGAGCGCTAAATAATTCATGTGGGAGTTTGAAACTCATCCTTCGGTCCATTTAAATCTGTGAGTTGATGCAAGAATACTGCTCACCAAATACCATTTATCTAACCTTGTTTGAGTAAAAGATTGCTAAAAACATTTAATTTAGTAGAATTTGATAACTGATGAAAGGCACTGTAATGTACATACAATGAAAATTATGCAAAATGTGGTTAAAATGTTGCTAAAGTTATGATATGCTATCAACAGGTGACATTTCTGCATTTGCAATATATAATTACATTGTTATTGTTTGGCAACAGATCTTTTATTATAATACTGCATATTTTCTTTAAAAAAATTATTGTACATTAAAGTACCTGAAAATTCTAAAATAAAATTTGTTGGCCTTTATTTCATAAACATTTTAGCCTTTACTTGTGCATAGGCATAAAAAATGAATGAACGAATGAATGAATGAATGAATGAAATGGTAAAATGACTGAAGAGTTCATGGCATTACATTTAGATCTGCAGCACTGAGTGAAATAACCAATCACAAACATTTCTGTTGAGTTTAGGATTACAGTAGTTAATCCAAAGGTTTTAGATTAGACAACACTGAAAACATTGAAGTTCCCCAGCGGGAGGGGAACTTCAATTCTATGTGGAAACATCCGCAATGGGAGATTTCGTCAGAAGCCAATCATCTGACAGAGTAATAAAACGGGCCAAAGAAATGCCCATGAGTTGGCGGCGTCAGCGTACACAGCTGGCAGCAACCACAATCATTCGTGTATAAAGATGCCAGCCGTGCATAACAGAGACACCTTTTTGCTTTCAGAGCCAAACACACTACTGAGAGAGTCTTCGGGTTCTTCCAAACCTTCTTTTAGTGAGAGAGAGAGGACAAGAAAGCTGCCGGTGTTTGAACAGGCTGTTTCTCCCGGTTCCAGAGTGAGTGACACACAGTGGCAGACGATTGAGCTAGGCTATTTTAGAGCGGTTAGTATATAGGAGCAAGTTTCCTAAAAGAGCAACACGATCGTGCAGCTTTTTCAAGATGTCGTTCCGACCGTGCATTTCTGGATGCAGTAGTTTCCTGTCCCCAGATGATGGGCACTGCATGGCATGTTTGGGGGTCCAGCATGCAGTGCTTGTGGGCAGTGCATGCAGTCACTGCAATGGCATGTCTGTTGCGCAGCTAAGATCGCAGCTCGCTCTTGCAAAAGGGCGAACCACCCCTGTTGTCCCCCGCAAGTCGGTTGGCACTTGGGCAGATCTGAGGGTTACAGTGGGAATCAAACCGCCGCCCTCTGGCTCGCAAACCTCCCACTCCTCAGCGTACTCCATCCAAGCTTTGAGTGAGAGAAGCGCTCCATCCTCTCGGATGGTCGCCCTCTCACTCGATATAACAAAGGACCAGATGTCCATTGCTGCATCGGAGGGTGGGTTGTCATTATCTGACGAGGATTCGAACCCGCTCCCCCATTCCGGAGTGGTGAGTGAGGCATCGGATCTAGAAGCAGATGTGATGGCTGTGCTTTCCCAGGCTGCTTTGGCTGTGGGTTTGGAGATGGTTCATCCCCCAGCCCCACAGACGGACTGACTAGATGGGTGTTATGTGGAGGCTAAGAAGAAGGCAAAGCCTTCCAAGCTTCCAAGCATCACAATATTGGAGAGCACCTTTCTCTGCCCAATCTGCGTGCGCTTCCACTCTCACCACCCTTGATGGTGAAGCATCCTGGGGATACAAGACGATTGCCCAGGTTAATCGTGCCATTGCGGTCAATTTATGCCTGCATGGTGCCTCTTCCTGGCACGGTCAGCCTTGTCTCTCATCCAAGGCGTGCAGGTTATCTGCGTCCCTTGGGACCAAAGCCTACACAGCCACGGGCCAGGCTGCTTCTGCCCTGTACTCTATGGCCATGTACCAGCACTACCAAGCACAGGCATTGGCCCAGCTGCACGAGAGTGGTTCCGACCTAGGCTTATTGCATGAGCTTCGCAACACAACTGACTATGCTCTGCGTACCACCAAGTTGGCTGCACGTGCCCTGGGAAGGACGATGGCACCTCAGGGACAGGGCACCACCTGGTCCATAGACGGAGCGAGGAAGACTTAGGTGACCCACCAGCTGCGGTGGTTAACACCATAACTCAGGTTAGAGCACTCTCTAGGAGGCAAGCCTACGCCCTGAAGTGAAGTCTATTCACTGAGTGGTGCGCTTCTCTCCGAGAAGACCCCCGGACTTCCCAGATTGGCATTGTGCTTTATTTCCTTCAGGATAGGTTGGAGCAGAGGCTGTCACCCTCCACACTGAAGGTTTACGTTGCTGCAATTAAGCTCATCATGACACGGTGGATGGTGGCACTGTGAGAGGGCATAACCTCATCATCCGGTTCCTCAGGGGCGTGAGACGATTAAATCCACCCCGCCCCCCTTTCATACCCTCTTGGGATCTCTCTGTAGTGCTTACAAGCCTACAGGGAGATCTGTTTGAACCACTTGACTCAGTATCCTTGAGATTTCTGTCATTGAAGACAGCTCTGCTGGTTGTGTTGGCATCGATCAAGAGGGTCGGGGACCTGGAGGCATTTTCGGTCAGTGATTTGTGCCTGGAGTTCGGGCATTCTCCCACATTATCCTGAGACCCCGGCTTGGATATGTGCCCAAGGTTCCTACCACACCGTTTAAAGACCAGGTAGTGAGCCTGCAAACGCTGCCTTCGGAGAAGGCAGACCCAGCCCTTTCATTGCTGTGTCCTGTTCGTGCTCTGCACATTTATGTGGACCGCACTCAGAGCTTTAGAACCTCTGAGCAGCTCTTTGTCTGTTACGGCAGTCTGCAGAAGGGAGTGCCGTATAAAAACGGTTGGCCCTGGATAGTGGATGGCATCTCCCTTGCTTATCAGAGCCTCTCTAACAGATATCTGACACCTAACAGACACCTAATACATTTGCAAGTAGGATGAGGAGAGGATGTAAGTATATGAATACTGAATTAATTCACCAGACCAAAACATGTACACTAGGAACTCAAACAGGATAACAGGAAGTACTACGAAGCCAAAATTTGTGGCTTATGGTCAATTTGTGTTTGTGGTATATAATGAGGGTAACTATGGAGACAAACACTTCTTCAAAGGCATGAAGAAACCTACATCCAAAGACAAAGACAAAACCCAAAGAACATCTGACATTTACAGCATTAATATTACAAATTGTATCATATTATATTATATTATGTTTACCATTTGCCTCATATTTCTTTGAATATTCACATTCAAATAGCTTTTTATGATTGATAATCATAGTGTTTCAGCTGTAATTGTAACAAGACAGTAAACAATTGATGGTGCGTGCTTTTATTAAACCGACTGAAACAGATTGCACTGGATAGAACAGAGACAGAGAGGTATTATAATCAAACAACACTTGCATGCAAAACTGAAGATTTGAAGCCATCAGCTATTACTGTTCAGCTGCAGAGAGGGCTGCAACCCTCCAGTATTTTTTCTTTATATATTGTGTAGTATGTGTCTTTTCTGGGAATTCCACAATAAAATGACTGTTATTTATCATTACAAAGCTCTTTATCATTTAGTCAATAAAAGGGCTCTCTCTCTGTCTCTCCTCGCGTTCCGCGGTGGGCTGCGAGTCAGATATCTGTATTAGTCTGTGGCCGCCTCGGGGCCAGCAGTGTCAAAAGCTAAATCATGATCAGCACTGGCTTTCTGGCTAAATTGTGTATGAAGGCCTAGGGCGGTAAAGGTGCACTCGCTCATTACTTGAAACAGAAAAAAGTTTCTCTCTGCCTTTTTTCTCTTTTTTTTTCCCACCACAACAAGGCCCCATTTTCACTCGTGCATGCGCTTACCGAAAGATAGGGTCACATGTCACCTTAGAAGCCAATAGCTTCAACCTCCCCCAGATTTGCCTTGACTATGAATGGATATATGTATATATGTATAAGATATTGTAAAGTCTTTGGTTATCTACATTTTAGCCTGGGGGAAACGGGAGGGTGGTAGTGCCACCAATGGAAAGATCATGTGAAGGTTGAGTGTATAGGTAAGGTCAATAACACATTTCCCATCATGCATTCAGACCTTTCTATTAATATTAAACGTGGCCTCCACTGTCCCATTCTTCATATGAATTCCTCTTTTATGAAGCATATGAAGGGCTGCCCAGCCAGGGCAGTCTGCATGTTGATGCACATTCAGTCATGGAGGGATGTGACTGCTGTGAGAGCATGTACATATTGCGTCCAGATCTGTAGAGGCCTGCCTCTCTACTTTCAACGTTCGGACATTATCACCTTGGCAGTACACTAAGGGGCCGCCTTACCCATGGGCAGCACTTCTGCCAGCGCTAATTAATTAAAAGGGCAGGTAGGCCACTGTTGAAACTGAGCCCTGAGCCTTTTCATCTCACTCACAGGATGCTTACAGATTTATCACTTCTTCTTCTTCTTCTTCTTTTTCTTTGCTTCTTTTCATCTTTTTGTCATTATGAACACGTTCAGATCTTTTTTCTTTTGCTTTCACCGCATACACCTGTTTTCTAGCATACACATAAAGAGTGTGTCCCACCAAAACCAGATTGAAAGTTCCATCTTTATCAACCAGCAATTTGTTGTTTTCCAAATCCATCATTCAAATAAATATTTGCATCACAAGGTTGTGTGGCTGAAACTACAGTACAACTCTTGACTTGTGGTTAGGAGCATAGTTTTCACCTGCTATGACATACTGTATTAATTTAGGGAGACTAATAAAAACTGTGAAAAAAACTAAACAAAAGAAAACATTAAGTACAATCAATATATTTCATTCCATACATGTACACTACTTTTTTCTGCTCTTTTATTTTGTTAAGAGATGTTAAGTGCTGTTTTTAAAAGTTAGCATGTGCTGGGGGGACCCCAAAGTGACATCAGGAAAAATGCATAATCAAGCAGAATAAACAAAGGACAAGAGAAGTGGTCTTTATGGCATTCTCACTTTTTATAGCACAAATGTGAAATAATTTTGATCTCAAATCTTTTAATTAGCAGTTAATATCACTCCACCATCTTAGTGATGACAGTTCTAACCAATGTTCAAACAACTAATCTACTACGCAGGTCAGGAAACAGTTAGCTAGTTAGTTTCTTCAACAATGCATCATACTATGGCAGCTCAGCAGTGACTTGTTGTTTGAGAAACACTTTTAGAATAACCTTTTTTTTTTTTTTTCTTTTTTTTTGCTATAATGACTTAAAAATAATGAAAATGATTTTAATTTCTACATTCACCAATGGGAACATAGTATTTATAATAATATTTGATGTTTCACTGTGCCTCCACTGAATTTACAGGCAGATGGCATATTAAATGCTTTGCTGAGAGTTTGCATTTCTATCAAAAGTGACAAAAGAAAAATTGTCTTTCTATTGAAATCTATGTGCTGGTTCCAACCTAATGTAAAGGAGCCTCAAGTAGTGCTTTAATGACTTCTGCTTGATTGTATAGTTTTTACGTTCACTGTTAGTGAGCATGTCTCCTTGTCACTGTACCAGTTTTGTTCATTTTGTTTTGAGACAGATTCTGTGAACTTTCTTCCATCCATGGCACATTATGGCCATAGCCACCCTGTGTGTTTAAGCTGCGTATTTAAATTACATTTATTCATCTGGCAGACAAGTTTATCCAAAGCAACTTCAAATAAAGATATCAAAACCACTTCAAATCACCATAGAGCAGAAATATTTAAATGCCATGATACGTCAATTTAGTAGTTTATACATGCTTTACATACATACACATACATACATATAGACACATACACACAAGTGGGAATAAGTTGGATATGACCCATATGACCTCAGTAACCCATTGTGAACAGATACGGCTTTATTCAGCGTATGACTTTATATATTATATAATTTTTTTATTGTATATAGAATGAATGAATGAATTCATTCATTCATTCATTCATTTATTTAGTTATTTACCATAGTTTAACCAATCATAAGTTTGAAAATAAATGTTATTCATTATGAAAGAAGTCTTTCTTGCCCACCAAGACTGCAATTATTTGAGTGAAAATATAAAAAAGTTGTGAAATATTAATTGTATTTGAGGTCATTGTTTTTCATGTGAATGTAGTTCAAAATAATATTTATTCCTGCGTTCAAACCTTTCATCATTACTCAAGTCTTCAAATGTCTCAAAATCATTCAGAAATTGTTCTGATATGCTAAAGTAATACTCAAAAAACACTATGCAAACATGTGTAGTACTATTTCAAAAGAAGTATGTTTTTTTCTTCTAGAAGTATTTTTTCATAATTGATGTTAATTTAATGGTATAATTAATTAAAATAATTACATATTTGGTTTTAAAATGCTTTTATCAAAGATTGCTGAAAAACAAGAAATAAATATTTATTTATATTTACATTGAAAACAAGCATTTTTATTAAATGAAATCTGCCTTGGTGAGCAGAGGAGACTTCTAAAATATTAACAAATATCATGTGCTAAATAAGTAATTTAGTTTATTGTGTACAATATAAAATAGCTTTTGTATATAATGAACCGCCAATTTATCCAGCATGTTTTACGCAGCGGATGCCCTTCCAGCTGCAACCCATCACTGGGAAACATCCATACACACTTATTCACAGCAACCTTCTTGCTGTGAGGTGATTGTGCTACCTACTGCGCCACCGTGTCACACTTTAAATATTGTATAATATAATATAGGGTGTCACGGTGGCGCAGTGGGTAGCACGATCGCCTCACAGCAAGAAGGTTGCTGGTTCGAGCATCGGCTGGGTCAGTTGGCATTTCTGTGTGGAGTTTGCATGTTCTCCCCGTGTTCACGTGGGTTTCCTCTGGGTGCTTCAGTTTCCCCCACAGTCCAAAGACATGCACTATAGGTGAATTGGGTAAGCTAAATTGTCGGTAGTGTATAAGTGTGTAATAATAAATGAATAATATAATATAATATAATATAATATAATATAATATAATATAATATAATATAATATATTTCCCAGAGATGGGTTGCAGCTGGAAGGGCATCCGCTGCGTAAAACATATGCTGGATAAGTTGGTGGTTCATTCCGCTGTGGCGACCCCAGATTAATAAAGGGACTAAGCCGAAATGAAAATGAATGAATGAATGAATAATATAATATAATATAATATAATATGATATGATATGATATGATATAATATAATATAATATAATATAATATAATATAATATAATATGTGTCAATTACACAATCGATGGGTGTGTACTGGAGCTTCACCTTCTTTGGTGTGGTTCATATCCACAGAGTTCAGAATCAGACAGAAGGAAAAACATCCAGCCCAACAACACCAAGATAGCAACATGAATGCACTGGAGGGTGGATAAGTACAGACCTGCTCACGAAAGACTCAGAGGGCTTCAGATACCAGTCGAAAAGCACCACATCTGAACACACATTGTGTTGCGCCACATCTGATCAAGTTCTTAGCATTGTCCCATTTGGTGTCTGTGTCAGATGTTTATGAAACTCAGTCGTCATTGTTGTTGTGTTTAGCAGTACAGTCAAGCAGTGCAGTCTCTCTCAAGGTGAGAATGGCCATCAATATCCACAGCAAAGATCCTCGTATGTATACTGTCTATCTTACAAAAAAAAAGTCTTACCAAATGTAAATGAATATATAGATTAAAGTGAATGAATGAAATGTTTTTAGATCATTTTGGGAGTAAAAACCCCAACCATTATCAACAAGTTAGCAAAAGCTTGATATACTGTATACATATTTACTATTAATTTTTGCCTTATTTCAGTGACTTTAAAGTAAGAGTAAAAAAAAAACACACCATATATTTTTCAAAAATACAACACCATGCATGTTGCTTGCATATAATTGAAGCACAGTTTGTGCTAAATACAGTGTCATCGGATTTCATATCAGGGCATGTCAACACTTAGACCCCTAGGACCCACAAAATCTTAAACCCCTAAGGATTAAAGGTGAAGCTTCTTGTGATTGATTTTGTGTCCATTTGGGATGGTACCACAAAGCAACATTTGGTAGCAGCCCCCAGGGTCCTGCCAGGCACATACCTTTAAAGTAGTGGTCTTAAAGACTGTAGAGCCAGCAGTTGAATGGCATCCAAGTGTAGACTAATGAATAAAGGTGTGACGTGCACACTTTTCAGTGTTTTGAAGACCAGCCAGGAGAGTATTGCAATAGTCCAACCTGCACAGAGTTTGGACAAGCAGTTGAGCAGCATGTTCTCATGGGAAGGATCTAATCTTCTCACTGCTCACTATTCACACTGCTCCTCTGCTTGTGATCATCCAGAGACCACTCCAGTCAATGACTATATTTGCTCCAGATCCCACTTCAGTCCATGACTCTACTCCAGAGCCCATTTTAGTGACTCTGCTCCAGAGATTATTTCAGTGACTCTGCTCCAGAGACCATTCCAGTCCATAACTCTACTCCAGAGCCCACTCCAGTCCACGACTATGCTCTAGAGCCCACTCCAGTCCACGTCTATGCTCCAGAGCCCACTTCAGTCCACGACTAAGCTCCAAAGCTCACTCCAGTCAAAGACTCTGCTACAGAACCCACTTAAATTTAAACTCTGCTCTAGTCCACAACGTTGTTCCAGATTGTGCTCTAGTCCAGGCCTCTGCTCCTAATTGCACTGCATTTGGATTTACTCAACTCTTTTTTTTCTTGCACTACCATATGTTGAAAACAGTGGGAGTAGAATGATTGGAAGTTAAGTCAAGCTACTTTTATTTCTACTTTTATGGTGCTTTATACAATGTTAATTGTGCCAAAAGAAGCTTTACAAAGAAAACAGGACAATACAACAAACATACAGTGCAAAGCAGTTCTCAAACTTTGAACATGTTACATTTTATGAATAAGGCTGATATGTAACTCCATTTTCTGGAGTCTTTCTGTCTTTTTTAAAAAGACACAAAAAACAAATGAACGAACGAACAAACAAATGCCCATTAACATTACTATTTGCAAAGCACTTTCCGCAATACGCAGGCTGCTGTTTCAAGTCACCTTCAAAGAACATTCATGTTTCAATGCACAATTAGGCAGTTTTTTTCTGTATTAATATAAATATAATAAACATGTCAAATTGCAGTACATATGGTATTATAAATCAAGTCAATAATCCAAATTATAGTAATTATCAAAAATAAATAAATAAATAAATAAATAAAAGCAAAGTAATTGCTGTGTCATTCATTCACTGTTTGTTTGGGGTTTTTTGTTTGTTTGTTTGTTTTTCATTCAGTATTGAAAGTAGAAAAATGTGCAAGCTGAACTTAAAAAAATCAAATAAGTATATTAACAAATCACTTGACAGAACCTTGAGTAGGCTTTTTTTCTGTGTCGGTTCTGTAATGTTAACTACACATGCCAAAAGCTGGCGACATTAGTTTACAATAGTTATTAGATTATTTAACTGATCAACAATCAAAATCTGTGTGGGAAAATCTACATGGGAAGCACTAGACAGAGTCATTTTGTGACATCAATTAATACTCAACAACATAGTTTGTTGTGTAAAACAAAAGTCATGGCAGCTGCATATGTACTGTACATGCTCTGTGCTTAACTACAGTGAAGTAGGGTTGCACAGCTTTGCCTCACAAGGTGTAAACTTATCCTATAGGGTCTGTTGAGTTCAAGGATATCTCATAAATTGGTGAAATGCACGGTACACAAACACAATTATTATTTTTTTTTAAATCAAAGTGGAAACTTTTTTTTATAGGGGAGTCAATCTCAAAAGAGTATGAATGCATTTTAATATTCTGTTGCACAAGAGTCAGAATGACAGATTTTGAGTGAATGTGAAGAATTATGTAGGCCTAAAATAATGTATTTACCAAAGTAAATGCATTGTTATTATGTTTTATTTATTTATTTAATACGAATGCAAAAAGAACAAATAACAAATCCTTTAATAACTCGTAGACTGTTTAATGAGGAAGAGATTGAACATATTTGCAGTAAATGACTTGAGAATCTGTATTACTGCATTGAACTGAGGAAGAAATGATGATGGCGCGATTTAGTCTTTGAGTTACAAGTCAGCAGAAAAGGGTGTTTCGTTCCCACTCATGTGTAGAGAACAAATATGCAAAGTGTTTATTAATTTTCTATCCCAGATCTTAAACATCAAAATTCAAGTTAAAAACAAATGAACAATGATACAAGAATTTTACTGTTTAATCGTAATCATAATTATTTAATTATTGTCTAGTCAATTATTCAATTATCTCTAGTTTTTATGTTTGCAGCATGTGTTGCACAGCACAGGGATGAATCTTTGTCAGTGCTTCTCCCATCAGGCACATTAGTATGCACATTTAGCGTTAAATTGAGAAAAAAGAACAAAAGTAGCACAGTTAAATAGAACAGCAAACAAGTAGAAGAGACATAATAGCAGCACATTTAATGAAAGGTTAAATTTTCATTTACTCTCTATTGACTGAACAAAAAGAGCCATTTTTTATTGTATTGGCACGATGTGGCCCATTAGTGCTCTATTGGAATTGGTTGTTGTTTTTTTCCTCCTCTCCTTCTCTTTTCCTCACTGTAGCTATCGCTCCAAGCAAGAAGGGCAGAACTTTCCCCATTCGCACTCCCCCAACAGCGGGATAGAGTCTACACCTCTTTCATGATGTCCACGCGCACAACACGCTTGGTAATTTGCCATCGATCTGTTGTTCTCTCTTTCCCTGACACATCAATGACAATCTAATTCCATTCACTGGATTCTATTGGGCTTGTCTCTGCAAAGTGACAAGACACATTGCTTTGTGCTTAACCCAATAAGTGGACGTTGGTTTCGAGCAGATTGGGTCATCAGCGCTGACTGGTCTCTCTCCTCACATTCAGTTAGCACTGGACTTTAATTGGACTGTTTGGGAATTGGGACTTTATTCTAATTGCCTCAATCCCCAGAGCACAATGCAAATATTAAATATATTAGCTGGCAGCTTAGCAGCACATTTACAAGGTTCTGGTTGAAGACAGCGACTCATTCAAGTCTTTCTTGCATTAGCAGTCATTTAGAGTCATTCTTTCTGTGACTGTGAATGCAAGTAGGGCAGCAGATGGCCCTCATCTTGTGTGCCGCTGCCGAGCGGACAGTCTCTTCAGGATCACACAGGTCACAGGACGGTTCAAACCTCCGACATGGCTGCCAAGCTCCTGCCATCTGGCCTGCAAGGTCAAGGATGCAGCCAGACTTATTTGACGCACCGCATGAAACAGTATTATCTGTGCTGTTTTCCTTCGAACTCCCAACAGTGAGTTTTGCTGGCGTTCACATACTAGCATTGTTTAAATCTGTCCTAAGCAGCAACATAGTTTAGCCTCCTGTTGATTAACAGTTGTAGTCATGTCTGTCACAAAAAAAAAAAATCTACTCTGCTCCATCTTGTTTTCTGAAACAGTCGCACACTCCATTTATGGCCTGGTGATTTCCATCCGCTTGCTTGTAGCTCTCTCGAAAGCTTTTAAGAGTGTAAACCTCTTGGGACTTTACAGCCTAATTTTCTGTCTGTGGCTGGGATCTGCTTGCTTCCTACCACTTTCACAAGCAATAAATGTAGCTGGAAGTCTTTCATCTGGTCAGTGTGGCACGGTACCTGGGGTCTGTGGCCCCTTACTGGATTAACACCCTGATAAAACTGCTCCCACACTGAGCTTTTAAGAAGCTGCTCTAGCCACAGAAACAAGCATTAAAGTCGTTATAGCCCTGGCCACTAATTAATTGTTTCCAGTGCCAGGCAAAGTTGCAAAGGAAAGCCCCATTAATTTAGCATTACAGCAAAAACCAACTCCCCGAGCATACATGCATTATATGAGTTAATGTACTTAATGTAATGCAATATGGGCTATGTACTGCGTTCTTAATAATTCTCATCAACACAGTTTTTATGAACAATCGCATAAGAAAGCCGTTATATTTTAGGAATGTTTACAGTTGTTCATTTTTATTTTGTAAATGATGAATATGCAGCTGTGACCACTGATGTAAACATTAAAGTAAGGAAGTATATATATATACTAATAAACTAGCAGGAACATAGAGGACACAAAAGCTGGGCTTAAACCTTACAATCTGGAAATCTGTCTTTATTTGTCTGTCAGCATTAGATATGTCTGGGTTTATCGGATATCTGCCAGGTCTAAACATGAATGCCGTTCTATCAAAGACCATTTTCCCAATTTTTTTGCCCTGTGTAATACTACAAACTTCTGCTTTCCCTGTTGAGAGCTCCCACACTGATAACTCATTTGTTGCATGGTGGGTCCCCGCTGCATTTGCAGGATCTAATCATCTTTCTTAGGCCAGGTTGAAAGTGAAAACCCTCTCACCTGCCTTCCATCACTGAGCCCAGAGTTTCTCATTGCCTGGCCATGCATAGCTGCTGTTGTTTAAAAAAAAATCTAGGGACCAAGTCGAGGCCTTCAACTTGGACCCCTGATGCAGCTTCAGTCCCCAAGCTCACTCTGCCCAGACATCGGAGCAAATCAAGTCTTGACCTGGAGCATTTAGACGCAGTAGAACATTATATTCTCATCAGAGGCACCAAGTGCTGTAAAGCATGAGCTCTTTGCAATGAAACATGGCTTTGCTTATACGCTGCGCTGTGCGGAAACGCCACTAAACAGTCATACATCACGCCAGGGCTCACATCGTTCTCTTTATTGAGAGGGAAAACAAAGGGTTGAGCCTCCCAAATCATTACTTTCTCCCACAATTTTTCAAAAACCTCTACAAGATTTTCTTTTGAGGTCCGTAGAGCAGTAAAGAGGTAAAGATAACAAAGCACTGCTGTTCCTTCAAAACCTCCCCAACCAAAGCGTTCCTTATTTTTTGTTAACTAACCGGGTGTGAGTTATTTACACGTCTAGCAATGACTGCAATGTAGCTTGAATATGCATTAGCCGGTATCCAATGCATGCCATTATCTCATTATGTGAAAGCCTTCTAAACTGGGATAATACATCAGACTGATCTTCAGAGATGCAATAAAAGGTGAGGATACTCCATTTTCACTGACACATCTCTTGTTCAAAGTCAGTTGTGTCGCTTAGACTTTAATAATGTCCCATTATGCAATATGTTTAGAGAATTGATCGGTGAGAAACACACAATTATCAGGAGTCTGCTTTAATGAGCATTAATCCATCTCTGTACGGCAGAGCACCATTTTTAATGTCTGTTTTTTTGCTCAGACGCACCAGTCTCTCTCTGTCTCGCTGACAGGACACAGGTGACTGAACCTGAGAATGTCTTAGTACGAGGATGATACATCGACAGGCGACGCTGGATGACAAATCCAGCCCAGACTCACCCAAGTAGAGACATATTGATTTCTCAATGATTAATAAGTGGAAAATAATTGTATTTCATTAAGATGAATGGAGTTTCATTTACTCTGTCTCTTCCCTTCACTTCAGCTGGGGCAGGCAATCAAATCTCCACCAGTGTCATGTTAGTCTACCATGGCAACAAGGTCAGTGAGCCGACAAAGGCTTTTGTCAAAGCCACAGGGAGATGAAAACAGCCTTCATTCTTTCTTTGACAAAAATCTTTAAGATGTTTATTTTGTTTAACCTCAAGGACCTCAAAGCCACAGTCCACTCCATAAATATGAATTCTGTAATTATTTACAATTAACAATGCATTTATTTACATGATATAGCAGAATTCATTAGACTGTTTGTTTCCATACATTAAAAATAAATGTTCATTCTATGGAGTTTTCCAAAAAGTCTCATCAATATAATTACAACTAATTTGTTGCAATAATCTTCTAAAGCCTTACAACAGCTTTGTGTATGGATTATTTCTTTCACTCAATTAATTTTTTCCTAACATTTTTCGTAACTATGCATTCTTTGCATTTGCATTCTTTATCATACAGCATGCTTGTCCCTTTTCCACAGCTTACAGGCCAGTGGAACCCAGCGTAAAGAGTGGGCTATCGAGTAAACAGCAGCAGTCAGGGTCTCACTGCACTGTGTATCATTTTAATGTTCATCTAATGACATTCCCTCACTGTTTGTGTCATGGGCCATCAACAATCATAATTGTAAATTGATTCATTGTCAACTGAGGGTGACAACATGCTACTGACAAAAAGAAATTGATAAGAGAGAACAGGTTCCTTTAATGAATATATCAATAACCTGTGACAGCTGAAAAAGTACCTCTGTGAAATTTCAAATAAGCACAAACTCGTCTTGAGGTTGCTCCATTTGTTTTAGCTCTACCTGCCACATTGAATTTTACTTCGCAATAATTACTCTGCCATGAGCAATTTCATTTTACTTTTATTTCACAGAATATGTGTCAGATGTGTTTTAAGTTTAGGATTTGATTTAACATAGTGCAAAATATCCCTTTGATTATCATGTGTCATGAAATGCATTACAAACATATATATAGATATACATATATATA
>CAIGQW010055454.1:1049553-1061466 GCA_903798125.1 Danio choprae | reverse complement strand
ACAATTGTTTGCTCTCTTTACAACTTTTCTTTTTCATTTTGGCTGTTTTTATACTGAGCATCCAAAACTTGAACATGTGTAGCCTTGAAATGTACTATTGCCTTTGTTACGTGATAGCATAACACCTCTTCACCTTCGTAAAATGATGGTCATACATCAAGTAAATTGTACTGAGTTAGACTGACAAATATCACTCTAATGGACATTTAATAGCCTGTGTGGAAGGACTAAAGGTAAGCGATCTAATGGTAACATCAAGTCCACCGTGCATGTGCTGACACGATGATTCAATTAAAATGGCTGCTTAGTCTGTCCCTTGTGTTGAATTAATGAACAGACATGGCAGTGGCATAGAGCTGGCCACGTTTCACCTTTCTCGAGAAAGCTACAAAAATAAAAATGTGTCTCATACAATTAGAAGGCTATGGTGCATGATTATCATATCATAAGGCTTCTCTTGGTTGGCGGTTCAGGTATTAATAGCATTTCAATTGCTATGCCCTGCTCTTAATGGCTGATTTATTTGATTTTAATACCCCTGTCAGGAGGTAGAGCCAAGAGAGAGGCCTGTATAATGGTGGCACATTTTGCCCCTGTCCATTGGGAATGCTTTGCACTAAAGTGGAGCCTTTTGATATGTGGCCTGTGGACTCCAGCAGCTAGTCGGCTAGCATTCAGTCAGTACAGGACTGAAACAAACCCCATCCATCTCATTCCCAGCTACTCTATATCTGATCTTGCAGCTCTCTGCAATTCTTGAGTGAAAGCACATTATATGAACACTAGAATAAAATTTAATAAATATAACAGACAAGATATATTAACAAATTTGGGGTGGGCACAAAGTTTAGGTTGTAAATTAAATACAAATTAAATTTTAGTGAACCTAATGAACAATGCTTGACAAACTTATTTAATTAAAAGAATTGTCAAAATTGAGGAAATATTTATTTAGGTTTTGACGGAAATGTGTAAAAATCAATGTACTAATAAAAAACTTATTAAATTCTTAGTGGATCCTGAATTAAGCACCCAGTATCCAAAGCTGAAATGAAGAAAAGACATGCAAAATAATAAAAACCACAATGAGCAGCTCTGACCTCCTTTAGGACTTCTGTTGAGTCTCTGTGTGTGGAATCATGTGGGGACCAGGCTAGATTCCCTTTAGTAAATAAATTGACTGGAACTGTGTCATTTACCAGACTATTAATTGACTAATGTGCAACTCTGCCTGCTGTGACATAGGTGTGACCATGGGACTTATCATAACAGATTTAAGGAAATTAACCAAGGCAATGGAATAAAACATATGTGCTCTCGTAGGTTTTAGAATAAACAGCCTTCCAGCACTGAAACCGTACAGATTTTAAGTCTGTTGGAGCAGCGATTAGTTTAATCGCTTAAGTCCATCATTATGAGATATATAACCATTAGCAATACATTTCCCAAGACAGCAAAACACAATGGATTATCATTTAAACAATTATTCTCTCTTACAAACCAGCTGATAAATGAAGACATGATACATCTACAACAATATGAAATAAAGACTCTGATACTGCTTTAGGACACTACCTCCAGTTTAATTAAATATTTATATTTATTTGCCAGATCTTTTATCCAAAGTGACTTACATTGCATTCAGTGTATACTTTACAATCTAATAATAATTTATGTGTAATACTTTAATACTTTAATGATGATTCAGTCATGTTTTTTATTTATTATATTCTATTATTATTATTATTATTATTATATTTTATTGTGTATTTTTATTTGAGGGGTAATGTTTATTTTTTAGAGAAGTAATGTTATATCTTTTTAGCAGAAATGCTATCAAAGTAAAGATTTACATCATGTATTTATATTTTACATTCAAACTGTTTGTTTGGTTGGTTTGTTGGTTGGTTGGTTGATTGAGCAGTCCAGTTGCATAATTTAGTACAGTGTGTGTGTGTGTGTGTGTGTGTGTGTGTGTGTGTGTGTGTGTGTGTGTGTGTGTGTGAGCGTGCGTGTGTGTAGTGGTTTTGGTGGATTAAATGTATAATGACAGAGTAGTGGCATGCGTATGATCCTTTAATCATCAAATTTTGCCACAGGTTTTCTGTGAGGGTTGGGTTTAAAGTTAGGGGTGGGGTAGAACCATATAATTAGCAGTTTTCACTGTGTAAAATACATTACACCTCAGTCCTCATAAACCACCAATATAAGCGTGTATGTTTGTGTGTGCGTGCGTGCACGTTTGTGTGCATGTATGTATGTGTATGTGTATATGTGTATGTGTATATGTGTGTGTATATTTGTGAAAACTGCCCTCTATCATATCGAGTACCAACTGACTACTAAAACTGATAAGTGTGCCATATAGATTATCTCTTAAACAAATTTAGACTCAAACAAAGGTCAATAAAATCAATGCTTCAATAATGATCCTCTAAATGTCAGATGGGTGATGTTGTGATTTAGTCAGCAGGGTGTCTTTATTCAAGATGAGGTGTTACATCTGCTCTCAGCATTCATTAGCTTTCTGCCTATACCATAATCCCTCAGCTGCCTGCCTATAGATTTGCTGTCCTCTTTATTGTGAAAGTGATGCCGACATCTGAACACTCCAGTAGACAACAAGCTAACAAAAAGAAGAAATCCACACCAAAGGTTAAGCATGTTAGATGAGGTGACAAAGTGTGTTTAGGGTTAAGGTACTGTTGAGAAGAGACACTGATATAACAATGTATACAGCTGAAATGGTTAACTCTTGCTTTAGGTCATTGGATTAGCTACAGTGCACTGTGACATGCAGTTTTGGTGTTACTCTGAAATTCACTTTTTTTTTTCAAAATTCATTCAAACTAAGTTGAAAGACTGATGCATGCTTATGTTCCTATATTGTACATCGGAAATGAAAAACCTAAATAGTTTTTTTATTAGAAGTAGTTCAAAACAAATTGTTACATAGTCTGACAACAAACATTTAACACTTTTGACAACAATTTAACACATTAAATGCACACAAAAACGCACGCACGCACGCACGCACGCACGCACACACACATACACACACACACACACACACACACACACACACACACACACACCTAGGGGCCCTGTATTCTGCAATAAAACATGCACCAATAAAGAAACTGTTATTTTAGCACGCTCTGGATAAGTACAGTTCTTGGAGAGTAGGGAGGGTTGTACCAGTGATTCGCTCAGCAATACAAACTATCCAAGGTCTTCAGAGGTCAGATTTGGTAGCTGAGATAAACCAAACAGTTTTTGAAGTGCAGAGGACTGATTGAATGATGGAAGTGTAGAACTGTTTCAGCAGCTCGTTTGGAAGGTTGAACTTCCTTAGCTGAGAAGGAAGTACAGTCTCTGTTGAGCTTTTTTGACAATGTGAGTGTCCCATTTTAGGTCCTGAGAGACGGTGGTGCCCAGGAACCTGAATGACTCCACTGCTGCCACAATGCTGTCCATAATGCTCAGTGGGGGTAGAGCAGGGGGGTTTCTCCTGAACCCCACTATCATCTCCACTGTTTTGAGTGTGTTGAGCACCAGGTTATTGTGACTGCACCTGACAGCCAGTTCCTAAACCTCCTGTCTGTAAGCAGACTCATCACCGTCCTGAATGAGGCCTATAAATGTGGTGTCATCTGCAAACTTCAGGAGCTTGACAGAGGGGTCCTTTGAAGCGCAGTAATTCGTATATAGGGTGAAGAGCAGAGGGGAGAGGACACACCCCTGTGGATTTTCCCAGCTTTACCAGCTGCTGCCTGTCCATTAGGAAGCTGTTGATCCACTGGCAGACAGAGGTGGGCACCGAAAGCTGAGTTAATTTGGGCAGGAGAAGGTTTGGGATGATACTGTTGAAAGCTGAGCCGAAGTCAACAAACAGGATCCTCACATAGGTCTCTGGTCTGTCTAGATGTTGCAGGACATAATGCAGTCGCAAATTGACTGCATCATCCACAGATCTGTTTGCTCTGTAGGCAAACTGACGAGAATCCAGTGAGGGTTCAGTGATGTCCTTCAAGGTGGGCCAGCACCAGTTTTTCAAAAGACTTCATGACCCCAGATGTTAGCGCCAATACTCTGTAGTCATTTAGTACTGTAAGTTTGGGATTCTTTGGGATGGGGATGATGGTGGAGCGTTTGAAGCAGGAGGGCACTTCACCCAACTCCAGTGATCTGTTGAAGATCAGGGTGAAGATGGGGGCCAGCTGGTCAGCACATGATTTTAAACAGTCTGGTTTTACAAAATCTGGGCCTGGTGCTTTTTTCCTCTTCTGCTTTTGGAAAACCTGGCACAATAATCTTCACTGAACTGAAGTGTGTGGGGGAGAGGGGGGATGGTGAAGGTGTTAATGGGGATGTGAAGAGGAGTTTAGAGCGGGTGTGGGGTGTTTTTTCAAACCTGCAGTAAAACACATTTAGATTGTCTGCCAGCTGTTTATTGTCTACTGTGCTGGAGGATGTTATCTTGTTGTTTCAAACTTTTTCACACGGATGCTAAGTCGCTGGAAGAGAACTGACTACTTAGTTTCTTAGAAAAGTTCATTTTTGCCACTCTGAAATCCTTTTGATATCAAACAATATCAAACAATGTTTTTTCCATGGAAACAAGAGAAGATACCACTATTAAGCCCTCAGGCAAATGCGAGTTCCCAGGCTCTAGCAGGTTTTACAGGTTTACAGAACCCTCAGTTAACTTGCACTTTTTTCGGCGGAGTAGCTGCACTTTGGAAACACTACAAGACGCACAGGCGTGGGAAGCGAGCCGGTGCACTCATCAGGCTCAAACAGCGCAGCTTTAGAACGGCGCTGCCTAGCATCCATCTGGTAAATGTCCGCTCTCTTCCTAACAAAATGGACAAACTATTTCTGCTTGCATGCAATAACAAGGACTTTACCAACTCTGCTGCTCTGTGTTTCACGGAAACCTGGCTGAATGAAGCCATTCCGGACAGCGCGCTTTACATACCGGATTTTCAGCTGTTCAGAGCAGATCGCGATAAAACATGCAGTGGTGGAATATGCTTTTAAATCAACAGAAGGTAGTGTACGGATGTAACTGTGTTAAAGAAGATGTGCTGTCCTGATGTGGAAGTACTTTTCATTAACTGTAAGCCACTCTACTCGCTGCGGGAGTTTTCCTCGTTCATTCTCATCTGTGTTTATATTCCACCACAAGCACACGTGAGTACTGCACTGCAACAGCTGGCTGATCTGATCACAGAGACAAAACAACAACACCCTGACTCTGTATTTATCATTCTCGGTGACTTTGATTAAGCTAAACACACATGAGCTGCCTAAATTTAAACAGCAAATTACATGCCCCACCAGAGACAATAATATTTTGGACCATTGCTACACAACAATAAAGGATGCATATCGCTTTGTCGCCAGAGCAGCTCCAGGACTCTCTGCCCACTGCCTGGTTCATCTTCTACCAACTTACAGGCAAAAACTTAAAACTGCTAAGCCAGTATTAAGGATTGTTAAGAGATGGACCAACGACACAGAGCATAACTTACAAGCCTGTTTTGAATGCACTGACTGGAGTGTTTTTGAAGCTGCTGCCACCGACCTGGACGATCTCACAGAGACTGTAACATCATACATCAGTTTCTGTGAGAAGTTATGTATCCCTACCAGGACTTACTTATCATTTAACAATGATAAACCATGGTTCACACCAAAACTTAGACAGCTTCGTCAGGCAAAAGAGGATGCCTACAGGAGTGGGGACAGGGTCCCGTACAATCAGGCCAGAAACACACAGACAAAGGAGATTGGTGTGGCTAAGAAGAGCTATGCCATAAAGCTGGAAAACCAGTTTTCTGCCAACTGCATCAGTGTGGAAAGGCCTGAAAGACATCACTAACTACAAGACACCATCCTCCAGTATTGACACAATAAACATCTTGCAAACGAGCTGAATATGTTCTATTGTAGATTTTAGACCGCCGAACAGACACCCCACACCCACCGTAATCATCTCTCTACACAGCCATCAACACCTCCAGCCATCCCACACTCCCCCCTGCACTTCAGATCAGTGAGGATAATGTGCGTCAGATCTTCAGGAAACAGAAGAGAAGGAAAGCACCAGGCCCAGACAGTGTCTCACCAGCCTGTCTGAGAACCTGCGCTTACCAGCTGGCCTCCATTTTTTCAGAGATATCCAACAGATCACTGGAACAGTGCACAGTTCCATCCTGCTTTAAGCGCTCCACCATCATTCCAATCCCGAAGAAACCAAAGATCACAGGACTCAATGACTAGAGACCTGTTGCCTTAACATCTGTGGCCATGAAGTTATTTGAAAGACTGGTGCTAGCATATCTAAAGGACATCACTGGACCTTTGCTGGACCCTCTGCAGTTTGCCTATAGAGCAAACCGGTCTGTGGAACCAGTCAGCTCTCTGTTCCTAGCTCTGTCTGTCAATGGATCACCAGCTTTCTGACAGATAGACAACAGCTAGTCAGAATAGGCAAAATCACATCCGACAGCTGCAACATCAGCACCGGTGCCCCCCAGGGATGTGTCCTCTCCCCACTACTCTTCTCCCTATACACTGCAAAAGACCCCTCCATCAAGCTCCTGAAGTTTGCGGATGACACTACTGTTATCGGAATGATGACGAGTCTGCATACAGACAGGAGGTGGAGCGGCTGGTTTTATGGTGCAGATGCAATAACCTGGAGCTGAACATGCTCAAAACAGTGGAGATGATAGTGGACTTTAGGAGAAACCCCCCTGCACTCCCCCCACTCACCATCATGAACAGCACTGTGGCTGCAGTAGAGTCATTCAGGTTCCTGGGCACCACCATCTCTCAGGATCTGAAGTGGGACATTTACATGGACTCTATTGTGAAGAAAGCCCAGCAGAGACTGTACTTCCTTCGTCACCTGAGGAAGTTCAACCTGCCTCAGGAGCTGCTCGTACAGTTCTACTTAGCTGTCATCCAATCCACCCTCTGCACTTCAATTACCGTCTGGTTCAGCTCAGCTCCCAAAACCAACCTCAGCAGACTACAGCGAATAGTCCGGACAGCTGAACGAATCACTGACACTACCCTTCCTACACTTCAAGAACTGTACTCCTCCAGAGTGAGTAAAAGGGCTTACAAAATCACTCTGGACCCCTCACACCCAGCGCATTTCCTGTTTAAACTGTTACCATCTGGTCGGCGCTACAAAGCACCAAGCACAAAAACAGCCAGACACTGGAAAAGTGTCTTTCCTCAGGTTTAGTAACTTAATCTAAATACTTTAGAATACTTTGAAATACTTAAGATATAAAACAAATTAATAGATTCGGTGTTGTCTCATGCTGCATTTCAAACTTCAAAACAAGTACAAGCAAAACAAACATATCAAAGTAGTTAAAACAACTGACACTGGTCTCCATGTTATGCAATATATTCGTTTAATGATTGGACCAAAAACTATGTGATTACTTCTCAGATAATCCTCGCTATTGAGAAGTGAATGCCATAAAAGAATCACTGTACAGTAAACACTCAATGTAATGTAAGCTACATTTCTCCTTCTACCCAGCAGGGGATGAACCATTTTCATATACCAGTCTCCAGGTTCCTATTTCTTTTGCACCCTCCAGAACAGTGGATGGCACCACTTTCCTGCACTTTGCACTCAAGTCAAGATTACCAACACTTATGTTTATTCTTATATGAGTTTGTGTGTAACAAGCTAGTGTGTTGAACCAGTATTACCCAGTGATCTTCTGGGATACTAAGAGATACTTTGTTGATGTGTTTTTGCCTGTTCTCTGAAAGCTCAACTTTAGTTATTTTGTGGTACTTTGTAATCTATGTTCAAGTAAAGATTATTTGTTTATTTTTTCTGAACCTGCCCTTGGGTTCATCTGTTGAGGAGTTAGCTCATATGTGAAAAGCTCCAGCCTCGAGTCCGAAAGACCTGGGTCCAATTTTCACCAAAATCGCAACCTTGCAGCAAGACCAATGGAAGTGAACCCAGCTTCTGACCAAGCTACCCTTATCTAAAGCAAGAATGCTCAACCCTGTTCCTGGAGATCTACCTTCCTGCAGAGTTCAGCATTAACCCTGATAAAACACACCTGAACCAATTAATTAGGACCTGAACAGCACTTCATAATTACAGGCAGGTGTGTTTGATATGGTTTGCAACTGAGATCTGGTTGATCTCCAGGAACAGGGTTGTCACCCCTGATCTAGAGGCATGAGCAGATCCTGTCTGAAATCCTCTACCATCTAAGTTTTCAACCTCCAGCTTCCCAAGATCCTCAGCCTACCCAATCAGTAGTCGTTTCTCCACCAGTGGTTGTTACTTCATCTAAACCCAAGTTATCAGCCCCAGAAAGATTTGATGGCAACCCAGAGAGGTATCAAGGGTTTGTCACCCTTTGCACACTGGCATTTCAGCTACAAGCCAGCAGCTTCCCCATAGAAAACATATATCATCACTTTACTTAAGGGCAAAGCATTGGACTGGGCCACATCTATATGGGACCAGAAATCTCCCCTTATTGGTAACAGTACCAGCTTCATATCAGAGATGAAGAAGGTCTTCCACCATCCAGCCAAAAAAAAAACTAGATTGTAACTTCTGCTCTGGGGTTTTCTGCTCTGCTCTTTTCCTGCTCTGGTCTTTCTGGTCTGGAGTCTTTCTTCTTCTTTTTCTTCATTTTGAAACTATCCACATTCAAGTCAAAATAATGGAGAACGATTGGGGGGGGAGGATTCCAAATGGAAGTTGGTTACCTTCTGCAACTTCAAGAAGAAAAAAAATATTTATCTGGTTGTTTCTTCATTTCCACTTTGCATACTGCATATCTTTCACCTGTAGGTGGCAGAGTCAAGTCTCCTGGTCTATTCCTTAACTTTTTATCCTCCTCAGGTTAAGTCATCTGATTTCATTATGTTATGTGGTAATGACAGTGAAAGCACTTCAGAATGAATTCTCAACGAGTAAGCTAAATGAGTAAGCTTCAATAATAACTGGAACTTGCTGAGCACTCTGTGATTCTGGACAAACCAAAGCCAAGACAGCAACAGTCTCTGCTTTGCCTGTGAGGGTGGTGGGAAATTAGACATTTACCGCTATATAGCCCTTATAGGGATAACTTGCTTCACTCAGTCCACAAATGAACAATCCAGCATGCAGCTGCATTGGAATGTTAGCCAAGTATTTAGAATACCATTTTTCAAACACGATAGTGAACTGGGATCCACGATCAAGGAGGGCTGTACAAGGACATCCATTCACTTTCATGCAGAACCCACTAGTCCTCTGACTAAAGAATTATTGCAGATGACTGAACCCTGCTTGAAAGAACAATTAAGGCTATTATCTGAGGCGTTGTCTCCTGTTGCTCTGCTTCTTTCAGATTTAGCCTGACAAAGAGAATGCACTAGCTTCTGTATCACAAGTATGGTATTTTCTGGGGCTTTACACTTTGTTGCAATGAGGCCCTCCTCTCCACACTGGTAGCAGAAAAAAATCAGCTTGAGTTTTAGAAGATCCTCTCTGATATTGAGACTGCACTGGTTTAGAATTTAAATCATTTAGCCAAACTTGCTTAGTAGTGCTCACATTCATCAGGACCAACCGGTCTTGCAATGTCTGTTTTTTACATGCTTACAGCATGGGATGATAGATTTTGGAAGAGCCAGCATTTGCGCTAAGTTGAGCGAAGACAGCTTTCAAATCAGACATTGACTTTCCCTCCTCATTTAAGAACTTTCACAATTTCAGGAAGGAGTTAGAAGCAGGCATGTCTGCTGCAGAAACTTCTAGTAGGATGTAATTCAGGGGGAGTATGTGTCGGGTACTGGATTGGCAACCATGTTCAGTTAAGGGATAAATCAATTACTGGGTTTTTATAGAAGGATTATTAGAAACATCAGTTCCATTGCAGAAACCATCTCGACCCTCACCAAGAAGGCTGCCAGGTAATTGGTGTGGATTGAGAAGGCCAACAAAGCCTTTAACGAACTGAAGCATCTCTTCATATCTGCCCCCATTTTAACCCTTCTGGACCCAGAGCTTTTTTTGTATTGGAAGTTGATGCTTCTGACATGGGGATAAGGGCAATACTATCTCAAAGAGCCAAGACTGACAACATGCTTCACCCATGAGTGCCAGTATACAGTGAGTACGGAAAGTATTCAGACTCCCTTAAATTTTTCACTCTTTGTTCAATTGCAACCAATTTGCTGAAATCATTTAAGTTCATTTTTTTCCTCATTAATGCACACATAGCACCCCGTATTGACAGAAAAACACAGAATTCAGAGCAAATGTGAATCATGAAGTCTAGGGAACTCCCTGAAGAACTCAGAGACAGAATTGTGGCAAGGCACAGATCTGGCCAATGTTTAAAAAATAAAAATCTGCTGCACTTAAGGTTCATAAGAGCACAGTGGCCTCCATAATCCTTAAAGGGAAGATATTTGAGATGACCAGAACCCTTCCTAAAGCTGGCCGTCTGGCCAAACTGAGCTATCGGGATAGAAGAGCCTTGATAAGAGAGGTAAAGAAGAATGCAAAGATCACTGTGGCTGAGCTCCACAGATGCAGTTGGGAGATGGGAGAAAGTTGTAGAAAGTCAACCATCACTGCAGTCCTCCACCAATTAGGGCATAATGGCAGAGTGGCCTGAAGGAAACCTCTACTCATTGCAAGACACATGAAACTCGCATGGAGTTTGCTAAAATGGTGAAAAAAAAGACCCTTGTCTGATGAGAAAGAACCAAATGTTTTCTAAGATGGAACTCATCACCTGCCAATACAGTCCAAACAGTGATGCATGGTGGTGGCAACATCATGCTGTAGGGGTGTTTTTCAGTTGCAGGAACAGGATGACTGATTGCAATCGAAGGAAAGATGAATGCAGCCAAGAACAGGGATATCCTGGTTGAAAACCTTCTCCAGAGTTCTCAGGACCTCAGACTGGGTTGAAGGTTTACCTTCCAACAAGACAATGACCCTAAGCACACAGCTAAAATAATGAAGGTGTGGCTTTACAACTCTGTGACTGTTCTTAAATGGCCCAGCCAGAGCCCTGACTTAAACCCAATAGAGCATCTCTGGAGAGACCTAGAAACGGCAACCACCAAAGTTTACTAGGAATGGAAAGGATCCCCAAATCCTTGTTGCATCTTTCCCAAAAAGACTCATGGCTGTATTAGATCAAAAGGGTGCTTCTACTAAATACTGATCAAAGGGTCTGAGGGATCATACCATGTGATATTTTAGTTTTACTTTTTTAATAAATCTGCAAAAATGTCAACAATTCTGTTTTTCTGTCAATATGGGGTGCATAATGCACAGTACATTAATGAGGAAAAATATATTTACATAAATGATTTTAGCAAATGGCTGCAATATAACAAAGATTGAAACAATACACACAGGAACACAGTGAGCAGACGAAGGAGATCGGGAATGCTGGAGCATGGATCAGGTAACTTTCTCTGAGAGTAGAGATGAGTCCTATCTATAGTGTACTGTAGACCAGAGATTGAGTGAGTAGCAAGGTGCTTATATTCAGAGAAGTGCTAATTGGGAAATGGCTCTACAGACTGCTCCTGAGGGCCATAAAAACCAGCATCATGGGGGCCTGCTTTGACTGCATGGTGCTGGACACTGGGGATGCATGGAGTAGAACTTTGTAAATTTGTGACTCTCACTCTCTGGTGATGTGCCCAGTGATGGGCAGCAGAAGCCCAGGGCATCTTTTTAATAAAGGAGAGGTAAGTGGCGAGTTGGTTGGCAAGTTGTTTGGTGTTCTGTGAAAAGTATAGTTGCAAATGATATCTCTGATTGTGTGTTCCCGTTACCTTATCCTTTTGTGTGTGTGTGTGTGTGTGTGTGTGTGTGTGTGTGTGTGTGTGTGT
>CAIGQW010055454.1:1035826-1049543 GCA_903798125.1 Danio choprae | reverse complement strand
TGTGTGTGTGTGTGTGTGTGTGTGTGTGTGTGTGTGTGTGTGTGTGTGTGTAAATTTGGTTTTTGTTTATTCTTTATCCATACCATATTTCTCTCCTATTATTTTGTTTGTTGGTTGTATTGTAAATAACATTACTGAACACATTGTCTATATATACATGGTGAGAAGCAGTAGGGGTAGGATGCAAAACTTTTTTTTCATTTTGTGAATATTTTCCCGTTTTACGTAGCTAGTAAAGTTTTGTATTTTTCATTCATTCATTCATTTTCTTGTCGGGTTAGTCCCATTATTAATCTGGGGTCGCCACAGCGGAATGAACCACCAACTTATCCAGCATATGCTTTACGCAGCGGATGCCCTTCCAGCTGCAACCCATCACTGGCAAACATCCATACACACTCATTCACACACATACACTACTGACAATTTAGCTTACCTAATTCACCTACTCTCCACGCAAACACGGGGAGAACATGCAAACTCCACACAGAAATGCCAACTGACCCAGCCGAGGCTCGAACCAGCGACCTTCTTGCTGTGAGGCTAGAGCGCTACCCACTGCACCACCATGCTGCCCAGTTTTGTATTTTTATTTCTGTTATTTTGTTAAATGTATTTAGTTTCATTTGGGTGTTTATTTAGGTGATACTTTTTCTCTATTATTTTCTGTAGGTCCTCTCTGAGGTATTGACTTCATTTTATTTTTGGGTGTTTAAAGAAGAAAAAGGAAAAAAAATAAATAAATAAACAGACCCAACTCCAAGGGCTTCCAAAAAGATTTGTTTTTTACTTCCTTGATGCCCTAGACCAGGGTCGTAAAAAAGTTGACTCCTAGGTGTGACCAGGGATGCAGAGGACTGGGGAGAGGAAGGAACTTGCCAGATGGTAAATGATGGGTTTTGGACATTGTACATCCCCAGCATCTGCTCATGTACCTTCTGATGTCGGTGGCCATTCCAGGCCACCAGAAGTAATCTTTTAGCAGTGATGGTTTGTTTGGTCACAGAATGACCAGTGCCCAGGCAAGTTTGCTTGGCGTGGATTAATAGCTATGTTGACTGTGGGGAATGTAGATATGATAGGGTGGACACCCTGGTGGAGCTGGATTGAAGTTACTGGCATTTGTGATCTCTTCCTCCAGGGCCCACTGGATTGGGCTGACAATTATTTTAGCAGGGAGAATTGGGTCATGATCTTCTGGGGTTCATCAGAAGCATGTAATCTAGACAGAGCATCAGCCTTGGTATTCTTGAATCCTGTACGATAGGAAATAGAATCTGCAATAGAGTTTGCAGAGTAGAAGGTGCATGGTTGGAGTTGTGGTTCCCCTGCTGCTTTGGGAGTATAGCTCCAACTCAGTTAGTGGAGGCATCTACCTCCACAATGAAGGGCTTTTGTGACTTGGACTTATTCTTGAGAAGGTCTGTTAATGGAGAGAGGATGGAACTGTAATGGAGAATTAACCTTCGATAGAAGTTGGCAAAATCTAGGAATCCTTGAAGCTCTTTGACAGTTGTTGGAGTTGGCCAATTTCAGACTGTATCCACCTTCCCCTCGTCCATTTTTATAACATTGGTGCTGGTGGTGTTGTTGACAGTGGCATGGGCACACACTGGAGGGAATGCACCAACTCCTGGAATGGATCTGCATCTGCTTGATACATGATGTTATAGAAGGTCTAGTCTTCTGTTATGGATAGACAGGTATGTAGTGATCAGCAGTAAAATCAGGAACTTGTGGAAATTCAATTTTAATATGGACAGATGCTGCAGCCAGGTTAAGTGTTCCTTTAACTATGCTTCTTTTGTTAAAGCTTATCAGTTAGCAGCGGCAATGTAGACAATGAATAAACATCTGTCCTTTGACCTTTGTCCTTCTGAAGAACAAAGATGTTAAGATAGCTGGAACTTTCAGAACAGGTTTGTTCACTCATGAAGTGGACACACAATTGAGTATTTCGCTCCATATACCTTTACATTCAAATAATCATGTACATATTTAATATCCGCTGTTTGAAATACTCCACTGTATTAAACCTTGCTTATTAATGTGTATATATGAATTCTTAGGTAAAGAGCAACATAGCAAAGTGATGGTTAGCCTTTATATTTTCAGCACAATGACTTGGGTAAACTAGAAGTGGTTTAGAAAGTGAATGCATATTATGCATAGATTATGCATAGGAACATAGATGCATTATGCATAAATCAAGCATAGGAATTTAAGACTTTTAAATATAAAAAAACATTTTAATTGTAGACTATGACTATGCAAATGCTGATCACATCATGGCTAATAACCTCCAGTGGTCACCTCACAGGGTCATTCAATCACAATGTTGGATTTGAAAGGTGCCATCTTTTCAATCCCGCCTTCTAGGAAAAGGATAAAACATTCTCTCAAAGAAGTTAAAGTTTTGGTTTGTAAATGGAGTGGCTTTGCAAAAGGTCACTTGTGGGCTGAAAAAAGGTTGCTTGTGTCGCTGGTTGAAGGGTGGATGAAAAAAGTTGTTGTGCAAGTGTTACACCACTGATTGTCTGCAAGAAGAAACAAAGAAGCCTGTGAATGAACTTGGGAAAGTGAGCAACTAATGCAACCACCATAAAAGTGCTTCTCAAAAGATCTTCAGTAATTCTCTTCAAAGTATTCTCTGCACATACCAGATTATCCAAATTGCTCAAACACTTCAGAACTTTTCAGAGCTTCGTGTTCCAGCAAGCATTTTCATGATGTTTGAATTCACAGTGTAGCATGTGTCACAAAAGAAGTGCAATACCCTCACTCAGTGACTATTGGATAAGGGTAAAAAGGGGATGCACTATTTTATTTATTCTGGACCAGTTAACAGATGACTAAGTTCGCTCAAGAGACAGACTTAACAACAAGGAGGAAAGGAATCACAGCAACAATGGATGTGTTAGAAAAAGGTAATGTATTTAGAACACCAAAAATGACCAAATAAATCAACTGTTTCAATTTTAGAATGAGAAAAAAAAAACTTCCTTATGATTAGGATTTACCCAGTTTCTCTCCCCTTGTGTTCAGATCTTATGATTTATTTGTACATTAATAAGATTCTAACCTATTAATTATTTTGTTTTACTTTGACCTACTTAAGTTCAAGCTAATAAATCTATATAGAAAAAGATTTGATATTTCTTTATTTGCTTAATCTATTCCTAATAAGCTTGTTTAGTATAATAATTTGTTTGTATCCGGTTAGAGATCCTCAAATCTATTTTCACTTGGAATACTTTTTTTTTTCCTTTGCCCGTAAACTAAAAGGAAAATAGAGGAGAAAACAAATTATAAAATACAACAAAATACAATGTCAGTTGGTGAAAATCAAAACAACAGTTTTCAACAATTTTAGTACAAATTGAAAGTTCAGTCTCTGTTAACGTTGCTTTCACGCGATCCTTCTTCCGGTTTTACGTGTTCTCCTTCCTGTAATCGCTCAGTTCTGGCCAAGAGAGTTCGGTCTAACAAAAATTTTATAATATTACAATCCTACCACTCTGTTGATGGTGGTCCTTAAAGCTCAGTCCTTATGGGCATGGCTCGCCAGTTCCTACACCTAAAGACACCTTTTATGTAGCGCAGGAACAGTTCAGCTTTCAGATCCTCCAAAACAATCCAGTGTCCAGAAAAATATAAGAGGCATCCGACGAAAGAAGATGAACAAAAAGGGAAAGGATACAAAAAAAACAAAGCCAAAGAAAAGACCCAACCTTGCAAAAGACAAGGCCAGAATTACTATTAGACACTTCTTTTCAAATAATATGTTTCAACAGTACATTTGTAATTAAGCAACTTTCAACATATTTAACTTCAATATCAGTAACTGAATTTGCTAATAACTGAATTAGCAAAAAAAACTAAATACCTTTAACACACATTAGCATCATCTGGCTATATCACATGCCATTATTAGCAATTAGCTCATAGCAAACCACATGGTGATTAAAATAACGCCCGTCAAAAAAAAAAAAGAAAAATCCAAAACTATCTAAAATCAATTAATTGGCACACTGAAATAATGTTATTCCTGTTTTGAACAGAAAAATAACTCGTGTATGCATTTGTTTTACATTCAGCATGTCTGTAACACTACATTTTATATTTAAACACCATTTACCCAATATTCATACAGAAACATCAATAACTGAGAATACAATTAATTCACTTACCAAGAGAAGTTAATTTTCCCTTAATGCAAAGACTCGTTGTCTTTTCTCACTTTAGCATTCAGTAGCATGCATGCATGCTACTATCCACTCACAATCTCTGATTAAAGTTCAATTCACACTAAACACACAGATTCTCAATTGTTTTTCTTATAAAATTGCCAGTTATATTTGCTAAATCTAATAGTTTCTTCTTCTTTTCTCTCCGAGGATCATCAAATTGCAATCGCAGCAGCAGTTATTTTTCTCTCTACCTCCCGAACATTCTCTCGCTGTTTTTCACCTGGCTCCGCCCACCTCGGCGGGGTTAACTTCCTATTTGCCTTATAGGGTAGAATTCCAGTTGTTTAATTTAAAATAATTCTGATGGAATCCAAATTGGTTTTTTGTATGTATTTCCACAAAAACATCATCAATTTCACAAAAATATTATAAAATATATTTAAAAAAAAAATAAATAAATGCTTACAATTTTTTATTATTATTTTTAGCCTCACCTTCAGCTAACCTGGGTTACAACAGTATGTCAAGACTTTAGGACCGTCACCTCTAGAAATCTGCGTGTTCCAGATTTGAGGACCTCTAGCTTTAAGGATAAAAACGTTAGCATGTTCCCAACATCAACATCACCAACTCCAGAAATCTGCAATCTGGGTTAGCCAGATTAGCTAGATTTCCTCTTCTCAAAACAAAGCTTGAGACTCACATCTGCTTGTTCCTTGCATCAAGACCTGCAGAAAGATCCAGCTTCTTCCAACAACTGCATCAACAGCAGAAGCGTAAATATATAACTTTCCAAACCTTTATCAGGTACCTTGGCATAGTGTGTTTCAGTATAAAATATTCTAAGTTTAATAAGATGCTTATAACATATTCATTAATAACAAAAACTTCCTCAGATTTTTTGTTATTTTAATATGAAGTTTACCTTATTCGACTGTAGCTTGTCTTTAGAAAAGATAACATAGTAATTCATCATAATCCTCAAATTAATCACCTTTATGGTTCACTTCATTATTGTACATTTAGTCATTTTAGTTACCCTTGTTTGTTCTTTTGTTAATAAATACTCCTTTTGTTGCAACAGTTAGCAGCTCTAGTTTCGATTTCCTGCATCCGTGGGCTGAAGTCATTGTTGGCCAATTATTGAGCAGTAGAGCACTGCTTCATTCACTGAGCATGAATAACTTTATACATAATTAGATAGGAAGCATCCAGCGGCAGTGCTGCGCCTCCTTGTGTGAAGACCGACAAGTGTAAAGACCATCATCTCAACCTGTTCAACTCCACCGAGCAGCGACACCCAGCACTACAGTAGGTTCTTCTATTTACCTTTTTTCACAACGTGCTTGTAGTTCATTCCTGTCATCACATGGCCACGCACACACAACACACGCAGACAGCAATGCAACACCAACAACTTACACCTGATCCACATTTCATCACATGCACCCTCATCTGTCTTCATTGGTCTGTGGAATTGTCAGTCAGCTGTAAACAAAGCAGACTTCATTCCAGCATTTGCAACACAATCTAATCTTCAGATACTGGCTTTGACTGAGACCTGGAATCATACCCAGGACTCTCTAATAATTTTACATTAAATTAATAGGTGAGGTGTGTGATGGTGCAAGTGTGTGTGGCCGGCTGTCTGCTCCCTCCAGTTTTGTTTTTTTATGTTGTTTTTATTCATCATTTAAAAAAATGCTGACTCTCTTTTGGTTTACAATCGCCAAACACTTTTTAATATTAGAAATGCCATAGGGCGATTAACAGCTGGGGTGAAAAAAACCTCTACCTCCCCCTCCATTTTACCGCAAATACCTGCTTTCCTTCACCAGACTCTGTGGCCCTGTGGGAAAAGGAAGCACCAGAGGTATTGGGGAGAGCATGGTGGCCTGCTGGTTAAACTGAAGTCACGTTTGGCAAATTTTCCTAGCACGGATGTTCATGGACTATTGGTGAAGTACCATATGGATCACAGTCGATTTGTTTGTCAACGCTCGTTGGATCCTGCATATACCTGGTTCGTATCAGTTATAAACTCCGACAAAGAACTCCAGTTTTATCGCTTAGCTCATTTTCAGAGGTTTTACGGCCTGTACATTTTTTAAATCTTTGAGGTCTGCTGGACGTTGTGGTGGAGTTGCGACATTTTTTAAAACACAATATAATTGTCGGCAGTTGTCGTCATACACCTATTCAAGTTTTGAACTTGAATCCTGTGCTTTGTGCACTGGTATATCGGCCTCCAAAATATAACAAAAACTTTTTATAAAGGTTTTTTCAGACTATTTGGCTGAAGTTTTGCCAAAGTATGATAATTGTTGGTGATTTTAATATACATGCTTGCTGTCCCTCTAAACCTATGGTTCAAGATTACCAATTGTTTTTTTTAATCTTATTGAGTCTTTTAATTTAGTACAGCTTGTAACCAGCCCTACACATGAGCATGGCCATACACTAGATCTGGTTTTAACATGTGGTCTACCTGTGTGTAATATCGAGATATGTGATGTAATTTTCTCTGATCACATGCCTGTATTATTTGAGATCTGTTTTCCTTGTGATCCTAAATCTGGTGTCCTATCTCGCTACTGTCATACAATTAGTCCTGAAACTACTGTACTGTTTAGTGATGCTTTTAAAAACACTGAGAGCTGCTCAATATCCCCTCACTGCCCTAATACTGAGGAGTTAATTTTAATGTTTAATTCCACTTGTAACAACATATTGGATACTATTGCTCCATTTAGGACTATACAGTCCAAACCTGAAGTTGAACCTTGATTTAATGAGGTCACTTGTGATGTGGACAGGTGAGATGGTTTAAAAAAGACAGATTGCAGATATCTTTGGATATTTTAAAACAAAGTCTAATTAAGTTAGAACTGAAAAGTCTAAGTATTTTTCTAATGTTATTTCTAACAATTCACATAAGCCTCGTATATCGGCCCCGTGGCATCAAAGAAGGAGGCAGAGAGTTTTCACTGATGCTTGCACGGTGATTTATTCGATCAGAAGCAATAAACACTTTTCCTACTGAATGAAACACAGCATGCTTCACTTATTGCTTGTCACTGTGTTTCCCATTGCACCGTAAAACTATACAAAACCAAAAACACAGTGTAAACAATCATAAGAATGTGAAGCATAATATATACACATTCACAATGTAAACCATATACATGGAGCATAATATGTATAAGAACGCAAAGCAAAGTTCAATAAATAACATCAAAAGCACTAATGTACAAGCAAACATAAAACAAACATACCTCGTTCCGCTTTGCCATAAATGGGGAAGCTAAATAACCTTTATGTTTCTTATAACTAGAATCTGCTGTTCATGGCTGTGTCTCGAGCACGAGGCAACAAGACAACATGTGCACACACTGATGAAAAAACTACTAAGCCCAAAATTACTAAGAACCTTACAGGCTGTTGCCCTCTAGAGGTGGCTTAAAGATAGAGAGGGTGGCGGTCATTACACTCACACCAAATCATGTAATTGTGCATAAACAGCCCTCAAACAAAAATATCACACAGTACATGATTTGAACTTGTATGACCATCTATTAACTTAACAATGTGCACTGTACTGACCTTTAGATTATGTATAGAAATGGTCTGATGCAGGAAGGTCACCTTTATATACAACTCACTCACTCTCAAGCAGGACCACTAATTTCTGCACTGGTCTTTCAAGGATTGTAGGTTTTGAGTGCAGTTCTTGCCTTTTGTTTTGTCTTCGATCTCCTGTTTGAACTTTAACTTGTCAAACTAAGCCATCATTGCCCTGAATGACTTCCACAACTCTCCCCAACTGCCACTGGTTTCTGGGCATCATTTCCTCTTTGATGATGACTATGTCATTGACTTTGAGATTGCGACGAGGTACATGCCATTTCTGTCGTGTAGAAATGTTTAAGAGGTACTCCTTTTTCCAACGACTCCAGAACTGCTCAATCAAATACTGAACTTGATGCCATCTTTTTGTGGCATACATATCCTCCTTCAGAAAATTCCCAGGAGGTGGAAGAGCAATCTTCGATTTCATTAGAATAAGATGATTTGGCGTTAGGGGTTCAAAAGACGAGGAGTCATTCAAACCATTCACTGTCAACGGACGACTATTGATAATAGCCATTGCCTCATAAAACAATGTTCTCAGGGAAGAATCATCGAGTCTGCCTGGACACTGAGCAAGGGTGGCATTCAGTACATTCCGAACAGTCCTTATTTGTTGCTCCCATACTCCACCGCCATGACTTGCTGAGGGGGCATTAAAGACAAATTCACATTGGGCTTCATTGAGAAATTGTTCCAATGCTTTAACATCACATTCATTGAGAGCCTCTCTAAGCTCATTCCTGGCACCCACAAAATTTGTGCCATGGTCACAATGTAGCTGACTCACAGCACCTCGGAGGCTGATGAAACATCTCAGGGCATTAATAAATGTGTCTGTAGACAGATCTTCCAGCATCTCAATGTGAACAGCTCGGGAGCAGAGGCAAGTAAAGATAAGTCCATACACCTTTTGTATTCCTTTTGACCTCTTTTTATCATAAACGGGCCAAAGCAGTCCATGCCAGAGTAAGGGGGCAGAGACTTCAATACGCTCTCTAGGAAGCTCAGCCATTTGTTGTTCTTCTATTGGTCGCCTGAGCTTTCTGCACTGAACACATTTGTGAATTAATTTAGCAACCAATTTACTGCCATTGATTACCCAAAATCCATTTGCTCGAAGTTCCATGAGAGTTTGATACCTCCCTTGATGGCAAACCTTTGTGTGATAGTGGGTCACAATAAGTTCTGTGATGTGGCTGTCCTTTGGCAGGATAACTGGGTGCTTTAGCTCTTCACTTAGGGATGCCATTTTCAACCTTCCTCCCACGCAAAGAAGGCCTCTTCTAATATTGGATTGAGGTGAAAGAGCGTGCTTGAGTTTTGAAGAATTTTGTCTCCCTGAATCATCTTTATCTCGTGAGAGAATGCTTTCTGTTGGACGAGCTTAATCAGGACCTCAGAAGCTCTTATCTGTTCTTCCACTGTAACAATGTCATTAGGTAATTCCTGACTTGTAGCTAGTCTTTTAATTCTAGCAATCACCTTAATGAGTGTTCTCCCTGAAGAAAATTTTTGAATTGGTTGAGAAAGTCTAAACTATCACAGCCTTTGGTTGCAAGGGCATGCACAGCTCTGACCTCAGGATCACCCACAAGCAAAGTGTTGGAAGGGTTAGGTGGTAGGCACACTTCTTGTTCCCAAAGAAATTTGGGTCCTGATATCCAAGATGATATACATGTGTCTGTTACATCAAGGCCTCTGGAGCAATGATCTGCTGGATTTTCAGATGTTCTAATATAATGCCATTCACTTACATCTGTGAGGAATTGTCTGAACACGATTCGCAACAAACACATGAAATCGCCTTGCTTCATTATTGACATATGCCAGCACAACCTGAGAGTCAATCCAAAAGAACTGCTGATTGATTTCAATTTCCAATTCAGTCTTCAACATGGCACTCATCTTGGCAGAGACGACAGCTGCAGACAGTTCCAGTCTTGGAATGCTTTTGATTTTTGTTGGTGCTACTCTAGCTTTAGACATTACAAGACTGCAGTGGACTTCATTTTTATCATTTCTGAGTCTAAGGTAAGAACATGCACCATATCCTAGATTGCTTACATCTGAGAAATTATGCAGTTCTGTCCTAACAATAGTGCCAAAGGATGGTGGATGATAACATCTTGGAATGCTGAAATACTTCAGATCTCTAAGAATATCTTTCCATTTCTCCCACCGTGGGAGTAGGTCCTTGAGAAGAAAGTCATCCCATTCAATGTTTCTGCGACACAATTCTTGCAGTATAAGTTTTCATTTCAGGAAAAAGGGTGAGACGAACCCAAGAGGGTCGTACAAAGAGGTGACGAATGAAAGAATCCCCCTACGTGTTGGTTGCTCTTTCAACTTGACATCAAAGCCAAATGTATCATCATTCATAGACCATTGGATGCCCAGAATGTGTCCTGTTGTGTCAGGATTAAGATTGAGTGTTTTGTAGGTATTTGCATATTCTGAAGAGTCCACACAATCTAGGTCTGTCTAAATGGGGATTACGAAGGCCTATGATGCTCCATCCAAGTTCTGTTTTCTGAGCAAAAGGCTCATTATCATTCCCAATAATGACTTCTGTTGGAGCTAAAGCAGTGGGACAATCATAACCTATCAATAACCCTATGTCACAGCTCTGTAGTGGAGGCAACTCATTGGCTATATGCTTAAGATGAGGCCATTGAGTTGCTGTCTTTCTAGTTGGAATATAAGCCTTGTCCACAGGAATGAAGTCACAAGTATAGGCTTGCTGCACTTGAATACATTTTCCCCCCTGAAGTCCATGAACTTGAAGTCCACTGACCTTATAACTAGAAGTGACTGTATCCGTAGCTGTCATAGTGCTTAGTTTTAGCTTCACTGCTTGACTGCTTACACGTAGCTCATCCAGAAAATCCTTTAAGATGAAGGTCGAATCACTCTGTGTATCGAGCAAGGCATACGTAAGAATTTCATTGTATAGCTCCTCTACTGTGGAGAGAAACACCAGAACGATGCCAGACGTGGCAAAGGAACTTTGTGCTATTGCATGAGAATGGATTCTTTGAACTTCCTGACTTGTGTGCGCATCTGTAGGAACTACTTACGGTCTTTGTGCTTTGACAAGCCCTTTGTCTCGTTCTACATGTAAGCAAGTTGGATGGCGTAGGCCACATATGCCACAGGTGTGTCGCTTTCTACAGTCTTTAGTGATATGTCCCTTTCTTAAACACCCAAAACAGAGGTGGTTCTAAGGAATGAAAGATGTTTTTCCATCTGTGGATTTCTCTGCAAAGACAGGGTTTTTAGCTATATTGTGCATCTCATTCTTGCAAACAGAGCATGTTGACTTTGACTGGAAGTCTTATTTCTTTAGTGATGAACCCTTAACTTGAGCTATTGTGTTCAAGGCCTTTGCTCTTTTGGGAAATCTCTCATCTGGTGGCCTTTGAACTCATCAGTAGATGAAGAGGTGACAGGGTTGCACGCTATCTTTGATTCCCTTTTCAAAACTTCTACAAACCGTTTCAAGCTTGGGTAGTCACCAGAATTATCTAACTCGTCTACCACAATTTTATTCCATTTGCGTACAATCCACTCAGGTAATTTTTTTAAGTAATTTGTAATTTTCCTCATAGTCATTTAGGATGTCCAACCCCTTTACATGAGGAATAGCTTTCACACATCCTTGTAGAAATTCTGTAAATTCTCTTAACGCCAGAGGATCGTTAGCTCCAATCTTGGGCCACTTCATGAGTCTGTCACTAAAAGCTCTCTGAACAATGAACGAGTTACCATATCTGTCTTCAAGAACCTTCCAGGTGCCTTGATACGCATCTTCAGAGTTTCTATAAAAGAAGCCCTCAACAGCCTTGCGGGCTTCTCCAGCAGGAAAGGCTTTTTAATAGAACATTTTCTCACTCGCAGAAATTGACTTGCGATCAATAAGTGCGGTAAAGAAAATTTTCCAGGCAATGAATTTTAGTGGATCACCAGTAAAGGTTGCTGGTTCTGGTGTAGGTAATCGACTTTTGCTCAGGGAGTTTATTAACGCTTGGGTTAAGTTTGGAGTCTCTTGAGTATTCTGCAACTCCTGAAATGCCTGATGTGGATGACAGGACTGTCTCAGGATTTAGCTGGAACTTGCTATCAGCCTTTAGAAGGCTGGGTTTAGTAACACTAAATCAATTCGGTTGCTCACTAAATCCCAAATTTCTGCAGTTAAGGTGGTGCAAGCATCCACCCTTTTGACAATTTCTGTGGTTGTAGTATGATTGCGCAGCAAAGGAGCATTGAGTATATCTTGTTTGCTTTGAATATTCATTTGAATTAGATCAAGATTTTCATGAGTGCATAGAGATTTTAATTTTGACCTACTTTCTTTGGCCATTAGTTTCCAGGAGTCATAAGCCTTGTTAAAGGCTTTCTGATGCTTCTTTGCTTCCTCATTATGCATCTCCAGGCCCTTTTCTGTTAGACTTCCCTTTCGTGAACTGCACCTGATTTGCTGCTTTTGGGAACATCAGATAATTCTGCAGGGAGTGACATTTGACTTGCTTGCTCACCTGTTTGCCTTATTGTGTCTTCCATTTCGTCTGTCTATAATTGTCAAAAGCAGTGACCTACTCACATCCTACCTTTATAATTAGACACTCAAATTAGTAGCGAACAGATATGAGGCAAGTGTCAACAGCTCTACAGATTAACTCTTCAGAAAACTGACAAAATTAGTCTTTAAATTATATGAATGCATTAAATACAATCCAAACAACAATATCTTGAGAATAACATTAACATTGTCAACCTTTAGTGATCAATCATAAACTACTTTACCTTTAAATTTTGAAACTCACAACTAAACACCTTTAAGAACTTTAAGAAATTGTAAAGAAATGTTTAAAGTCCCATTTGTCATAAGAGTTTCAACCTATAAAGTTAGATCACTCACTATATGAGGATTCAATTTGTGAATTGTGTCACTTAGCTTACTTTGATCTTAAGCCCGAGTGTGCAACTGTAGCAATGGCTGTATCTGCTGTCTTCTAACTTTAATGCGTGCACAGTACCCAGCGTTGACCGTTCGATATACCGACCAGTCTCTTGCACACGTGATAAAACAGCAGAGCCAGTGAGACGCAATGAAAGCCTCCGATGACGTCCCACGCGATGAAGCAGCAGCATGTCACGATGAAAGCCTCCGATGCAGCGGCATACATACGATGAAACAGCAGCACGTTCAGCAAAGTTCAATAAATAACATCAAAAGGACTAATGTACAAACAAACATAAAACAAACATACCTTAACGGGGAAGCTAAATAACCTTTATGTTTCTTATAACTAGAATCTGCTGTTCATGGCTGTGTCTTGAGCACGAGGCAACAAGACAACATGTGCACACACTGATGAAAAAACTACTAAGCCCAAAATTACTAAGAACCTTACAGGCTGTTGCCCTCCAGAGGTGGCTTAAAAATAGGGAGGGTGGCGGTCATTACACCTCGTGTTCTTTTTCAAACTATTAATGCTGCTTTGAATCCTCTGCAACCAACCCACAAAGAGTTTTCTCTTGATATGTGTGAACAGTTTTTAAATTATTTTGTTGATAAAATTGTCACAGTGAGATCACATATTTTACTTCCCTCGGTCAATCCATCTACCACTACTATGTGCTCTACGGTTTTAGCCTGTACCTTTTGCTTCTTTAAGAGATTTTATTGTCAAAATGAAAGCATCTACTTTTGGTACTGGTGTTGTCCCTGCACATTTTTTTAAATAGTGTTTTTGAATCAATAGGTCCTTCAATTCAGACAATTATAAATAGCAGTCTCACTACTGGTTGTAACGCCCGGAGGATAACATGACGAGACGGAGAAGGATAAACATTACAAAACGGGTTTATTGAACACTTACGGGTAACAGATATGG
>CAIGQW010055454.1:960016-976593 GCA_903798125.1 Danio choprae | reverse complement strand
TGTGTGTGTGTGTGTGTGTGTGTGTGTGTGTGTGTGTGTGTGTGTGTATTTGTGAGATAGAGGAAATGCTCGAGTAATGGGAGCAGGAAGACTAAATGGCCTATCACACACACCCCTCTCTGACCTCCCCTGAGCCGCCGGACACCATCAAACATCCCGCCACTTTCTTCTCTCTAATGGTTTCCGTGGTAATCAACATGGCGGAAGTGGCCACGGCACAGTGTGATTAGCTGGGAAGGATTCCCTAATCGTTCCATTTGTTCTCAGGCCCCAAGAAAAAGGTTGCAAAAGAAAAAAAATAAAATAAAGGGTCGAAGCAAGGGTGATAAAACAGCAAAGAGGACATAAGAGGTGAATGCACAGATGGATATGATGTCTGCATAAGAATAAACAAAAATTACCATAAGTAACTCAACAAATATTACATTTTACTGAGCAGATATTTTGAAGCAGAAAGTATAGAAATAAACAGTATCACAAATAATATGATTCATTTATACTTCATCAAAATTATAACTATATATTGACTATATAACTTGTTTATTCAAATAATTATTTTAAACACAAGAAATAATTTAATTAAAATGCACGTGAAAAACGCAGTTCATTTGTACCTTCAACATACTTTACAAGATTGAATTGAGTACTAATAAATAAATAGCTTACACAGCATAATAAGTCTTTCTTTCTTTCTTTCTTACTTACTTACTTACTTACTTACTTTCTTTGAAAAAAAAAAAAAAAAAAAAAAAACAAACAAACAAGCAAATAGTCTATTTTTTATTTTTGTTTTTCCCTCAAAGGTGTTTTTATTGAAGATGTTAAATATGTAACATGCTGTATAAAAACATGCAGCTTTTCACTTTTTATTTTTTTTAGACAACAAACAAACAAAACCCATCGCAGGTTCTATAAAAATACATTAATAATATTAAAATAAAATACAAATAAATAATATTATCAAGTAAAAGATATATATAAAAGAAAAGAAAACAAAATAAAAAAATAAATAAAACAAAAATAATGAGAAGTTCTACTCTTCTAAAATAATTGAGGGGTCCATCTTCTTTATGTGACTAAAACAGGTTGCCAAGTGAGAAAAAATTTATCAGTACAACCTCTTACAGTATATTCTTTCTAAAGTCAAGTGGTGTAAACGTTCCATAAGCCATTGCTTAAAGGTTGGCGAACAATTTGTTTGTTTTAAAGAATTGTAAAAAAAACTTTATTTTGAATTGTTATTTTTGAAAACAAGACAATGATTTTTGGTTGACTAGAAAATGCTTCTTGAAATAAGACGTTTTAGATATTTGGACAAGAAACAAGACAAAAAACTCTGCATTTTATTGCAGTGATTGACATATTCATTCACTTCATTCACTTTTCATTCACTTCGCAAGATTTGAAGGGAAGCTGCAGGGAACTGACAAATAACTTTTCACACAATATTATGCACGCATACACATCCAGTGACTAAGAGCAAAGTTAAATCTATTCTCACGCTAGATAGTAAACGTTTCCTCATCACGTTCCAACAAAATCTCCCTTCTCTCTCTCCAAATCTCTCATCTTGTCTCCTGAAACTCGAGTTATTCTGGCAAATGTAAAAAAAAAAAAAAAGTGAGCAGTGTATGTGTTACAGGAGTGAATGGAAGGTTAGATAACACCTTAAACGAGTGACAATAGATGCTGGGAGGATGCAGGGAACAGGTGGGATATGTGACACCTCTGAACACCACCGCTGAGAGTTAGCTGGCAGATTTAAAAGGCAGATATTGATGTCAGGGGTTTACCACAGCAGAGCATTCCACACAGAGCAATAGCAGGATTCATTACGCCACTCTAATGTTTACCGCACGTTTATACCAGAGTATGGTTACACTCAGTGACAAAAGCCATGTACGATGGTGACATTCTTTAAACATACCAGAGAAGTATAACTCCCAAGGCCTGACTGGCAATCACAGGATCCATTTCCAAACTGGAATTTCCCCGTGAACATACTGTTTTAAAAACAGCTAATTGGTCAAATTATATATATATATAATTTCCTCTAATTTCTGTTTAGTGGAGATAAGATTTTAATATACTAATATTCAGCTTAAAGTGCAATTTAAATGGTTAACTAGGTTAATTAGGTTAACTAGGCAAGTTAGGGTAATTAGGCAAGTCATTGTATAACAGTGGTTTGTTCCGTAGACAATCAGAAAAAAATATTGATTAAGGTGGCTAATAATTATTTAATAATTAATATTGACCTTAAAATAGTTTTATTCTTTAAAAATAAAACTGCTTATTTTCTAGCTGAAATAAAACACATTAAACTTTCTCCAGAAGAAAATATAGAAAATACTGTGAAAAAATCCTTGCTCTGTTAAACATAATTTGGGAAATATAGAAAAAAAATACATAGTTATATTCATAAATATAACAATATTGTATATTTGTGTATGCAAAATTAATTACTTAAGCATGTATGTATGATATCACAAAAAGTTACTAACTTATGACTAACAACTTCAAGGATAAAAAAGTGTAAATACAACTGGAAAGCAGAAAAAATAATAATTATAATGCCCCAGTGCATGATAGGAACATGACTATAAACACAGATAACAAGTGTTGTTTTTGTATGCAAGTCTGTTTTTGTTTTTTGAATATATCATGCAAAGAATGAAAAATGATATTACATATTGCATCGATGTGAATTTAATTTATTTAGTTAGTTATTTAATAAGTTAGTTATTCATTCATTCATTTTCATTTCGGCTTAGTCCCTTTATTAATCAGGTGTTGCCACAGCAGAGTGAACCGCCAACTTATCCAGCATATGTTTTACGCAGTGGATGCACTTCCAGTTGCAACCCATCACTGGGAAACATCAATACACACTCATACACTACAGACAATTTAGCTTACCCAATTCACCTATAGCGCATGTCTTTGGATTTGTGGGGGAAACCGAAGCACCCGGAGGAAACCCACGCCAACACGGCGAGAACATGCAAATTCCACACAGAAACGCCAACTGACCCAGCCGAGGCTCGAACCAGCGACCTTCTTGCTGCGAGGTGATCGTGCTACCCACCATGATGCCCTATATTATATTATATTATATTATATTATATTATATTATATTATATTATATTATATTATATTATATTTTATCCTTTGGCTTAGTTACTTTAGTCATCAAGAGTCACCACACCTTCCAGCTGCAACCCAGTACTGGGATCCATACACACTCATTCACACACATACACTATGGCCAATTTTGTTTATTTAATTCACCTTTACCGCATGTCTTTGGACTGTGAGAGAAACTGGAGCATCCGAAGGAAGCCCACACGAACACAGGGACATGCAAACACAGTGACATGCAAACTCCACACAGAAATGCTAACTGACCCAGCTGGGACTTGCACCAACGACCTTCTTGCTGTGAGGCGACAGTGCTAACCACTGAGCCACCGTGTCGCCCATTATATTATTCATTCATTCATTTTCTTTTCGGCTTAGTCCCTTCATTAATCAGGGGTCGCCACAGCGGAATGAACCGCCAACTTATCCAGCATATGTTTTATGCAGCAGATGCCCTTCCAGCTTCAACCTATCACTGGGAAACATCCATACACACTCATTCACACACTGATACATTACGGACAATTTCGCTTACCCAATTCACCTATACCGTATGTCTTTGGACTTGTGGGGGAAACCGGAGCACCCGGAGGAAACCCATACAAACATGGGGAGAACATGCAAACTCCACACAGAAATTCCAACTGACCCAACTGAGGCTCAAACCAGATTAATAAAGGGACTAAGCCGAAAAGAAAATTAAAGGATGAATGTGCTCTTTGAAGTTATTTAGACATCAAGGTGCCTGCTGGGTATTTATTTTGGGATTCATTAATTAATTAATGTGAACAAATTTCTTAAAAAAACATATTTACATATTATATTATTCGATATAATTATAAAACAATTATAATATGTATAATATGCATATGCTATTAGGGTTGTCAAATGTTAGATTTACATAAACTTATGTTAATTGCATATGTTAATTGCATTTAATTGCATTTCAATTGCATTTTTTATTTTCAACAAAAAATATTTGGTTTAAGGAAAAAGCTAATAAACCTTTTAAGCCTCTATTACAGCCAACCAAATACCTTTCTTTTATTTCTTTTTCCAGCGATCAATCACTTACCAGCAGTGATGTTTTTGTGGTCACCTTTGGAAGAGAGGCCAAACTCGTTTTTCCCCGTTTTCCCATCATCCTTGTCTTTTTTGATTGGTCTCTGTGGTTCAGGGCCTTCAGGCTAAACAGGTGTGGGGCTGGGAAGACATTTCTCTCATACCTGTGCGAAAGCTGTCTAGCCCACCTGCCCTATACCTTCACATTTACTGGAGCCGTTCAGTCAATAGAACTGAGTGTGAGGAAAGCTAATACAATAATTAAACCTGTAAACCACACACTTATATCATTTTACGTGTTAAGTAGTGTATGTGTGGTACATTTCTTTACAATGAAAACGAGAGCAGGTTGAAGGGGGGACTTTGGCTGATGAGGAAAGTCTTAACATTTCCTCTACTGCACTCACAATACACCCTCACCACATGCAGTCATGTCTTCTCTTATAACCTAATAAATCACAGCGTTTCATTCTAGTATGGCCGTTAAGGAAAAGAATGGAAACTAAACACCTTTCAGAGTTCTTCTCATGGGGTCTTCAACTCCCAAAATGGAGACTGCAAAGCTAAATAACTAACACTGATTACATGACAAAGCTTCTTTGCTGTCGTTGTTGTTTTTTTGCTGGCCTGCATGGACAATCCTGTAATCCAACGATTTGTAATTGTATGTAATGATTCACAATAATAGCTTTGAATATATGCTGTTTATGCAATCAGCATTGTCCAAATTAACACACCAGGTTGCATATGCCAAAAAAAGAAAGAAAACAAACCATACATAATAAGCTGATTTCAAAGAAGAATATTGTGACCCTTATTTATGTGATATGAAAATAAAACATCTGCTGCATCTTGTGATTTTATCTCAGTGAAAGACCTCTTTTATTTTGAAATACAAATACTCATATTAAGCCTCTAAATTACAAATATGACGAAAATGAGTTCAATATTTTATTTTGCATTGTTAACTTTGTTTTCTGTTTACACTTTTAGTCATGATCTGCTAAAGCCAAAATAAATGCATTGTCACAGGAACAATGTACAGTATTTGTTAGTTAAACTACAACAATACAAAGTAAACATTTGGATCTAGCAAAGTTTATCAGTTCACCTAACATTGGCAAATGTGGCAAAAAAGTTAATTTTGGAACAAAAATAAAATATGTTATGAGCCTTGTTCCTGGTAATCAACAAAAAAAGTCTTCAAACCTAATGACTCCTCATTTTTAAATAAATAGTTGAACCCTTTTTAACAAGGCGTAGGCTACATCTGAAATCACATACTTCCCTACTACTGTACATGGTATATAAAAAAAAAACAGTATGTGAGGCAGTAGTATATCCAAATTCATAGTATTCGAAAAAAAAAAAAAGCAAGCAAGAAGTACCTGGATAAACCTACTACTTCCGATGAGATTTTGAAGTTCGCATCCAATGGACGCTTCACTATACCATAATGCCACACGAGTCACAAACACTAGTAGGTGGGATCCAATTGCAAATTAAAAGTTTATACGTTTTGATTATACAAAGTTTTGATTTGTTCTATAGACACGTTTATAGAACAAATCAACAGGGCAGAAGATAGTCAGAAGCCAGGCAAAGGCAGCGTTCAATATCTCACATAAAGCAGGGCGAGACCTGAGAGAACAGAAACAGCACATGAACAGAATGAATGCAAGAGGCTGCAGCTGTGGCTGCTGATGAGTCAGCTGACTATCCGCATGCTGTCAGGGAAAAAGGTAAACAAACAAACACACCCACTCAACGAACACAACAACAGAATGAGAACAACGATCCATGAACCGTGACAGTACCCCTCCTCCTAAGAGCGTCTCCTGACGCTCCCAGGGGCGCTCACCTGGCGATTGTAATAATTGATAAGAGAACCATCCAATATGTCTCTCGTGGGTGCCCAACTTCTCTCCTCCAGACTGTAACCTTTCCAGTCCACCAAGTACTGGAATCCACGCCCCCGCCTTTGAGTCCAGAATGCGTTTAACTGAATAAAGAGTTTCCCCATCTACGAGACGTGGCGGGGGGTGAACCAGGGTAAGCGGGTTAATGGCTGTATGAAAAGCGGGCTTTAATTTAGAAACATGAAAAACCGAATGTACTCCCCTGTACGCTAGAGGAAGTTTTAGGTGCACTGCCACTGGACAAATGATCTTAGTGACAGAAAATGGGCCAATAAATTTAGGAGCAAGCTTATTACAAACGGTATGGAGTGGAATGTTCTTGGATGAAAGCCACACTTTTTGATTGACAACGTAACCAGAAAGCTTAGACCGGTGTCGATCGGCTTTAGCCTTGGTGCGAACACCCACCTGGAGATGGGTCAATCTGGCTCGTCTCTAAGTGCGTTTGCACCTCTGTACAAAGGCGTGAGCAGAGGGAACCGCGACTTCAGTTTCTAGACTGAGAAAAACAGGTGGCTGGTATCCTAAAATAGATTCAAATGGAGATAGGCCCATAGCAGATACTGGCAATGAGTTATGTGCATACTCAACCCAGGAGAGTTGTTGGCTCTAGGAAGATGGATTCTGAGAAACCAAACATCTTAATGTACACTCCAAATCCTGGTTGGCTCTCTCCATTTGACCATTACTCTTAGGATGGAAACCAGAAGAAAGACTAACCGTGGCCCCCAACTAATGACAGAACTCCCTCCAGAATTTGGAGATAAACTGAGATCCCCTGTCAGAAACCACGTCTTTCAGGAGGCCATGAATGCAAAAGACATGGTCGATGACAGCAACCGCTGTCTCTCTGGCTGAGGGTAATTTGGGCAGAACTATAAAATGTGCTGCTTTCGAGAACCAGTCCACTACGGTCAAAATAACCGTTTTGTCACTAGAGGGCGGGAGTCCAGTGACAAAATCTAGCGCTATATGGGACCAGGGTCTCGAAGGCATGGGCAGCGGTTGAAGGAGCTCAGCGATTAGCAGTCTTAGAAACAGCACAAACAGTACAAGCCAACACAAAATCACATATATCACAAGCCATAAGTGGTAACCAGAATCCTTGTTTAATCAGGGAAAAAGTAATAATCTGGAAGAATGATTCCACCGGATGACGTCAGACCATAAAAGCTCTCGGACAGAGGCGTTACTCCTTCAAGAGCTGTGCGAACCCTCGACTCAATCTCCCAAGAAACAGCAGATATGACCATTCTGCTGGGAACGATGGACTCGTGTGCTCAGAATGGTCAGAAATGCGAAAAACCACATCAGGCTTGATGTTTTTAGAGCCTGGTCGGTATGAAGGGAACCCCCGACCCCCCTAACAAATGTTGCCACTCTTCCAGTGCCAGCTTGATCGCCAGCAACTCTCTATTGCCAATATTGCCAAACTGCCGGGATGGATCAGGGGCGACCAGGATGGAAGCTGAAACAAAACAGCTTTTCAATTTGTAAAACGCCATTTGAGCAGAGGTTAAGGCAGTCAGAGGTGCGACCAGTTGGCTGAAATTGCAAATGAAATGCCGGTAAAAAATAGCAAAGCCCAGAAACCTCAGAAGGGGCCTTGCGGGAATTTGGGGTTGGCTAATTTACCACAGTCTTCTCTGGATCCATGCGCATTCCCTCGACAAACACTATATGCCCTAGAAAGGGAACAGACTGTGCATGAAATACACATTTCTCCACCTTGACATAAAGACCATTCTCTAGCAGCCTCTGAAGCACCTGCCTGACGTGCTGCACATGTTCCTGGAGAGAAGAGGTAAATATAAGCGTGTCATCCAGATAGACATAAATAAACTGATCTATTGTGTCTCTCAACACGTCATTGACAAATGCTTGGAAGACTGCAGGAGCGTTGGACAGCCCGAAAGGGAAGCACACAATATTCAATGTGCCCCCTGGGGGTATTAAAAGCAGTCTTCCATTCATCGCCCTTTCTTATGCGAACCAAATGATACTCGTTGCGGAGATCCAGTTTTGTAAAAAGGCTGCTCCCTGCAGACGATCAAAAGCCGACAACATCAACGGCAAAGGATAGGTATTTTTTTTAGCGTGATGCTGTTCAACCCTCTATAGTCAATACAGAGACAAAGTGAACCATCCTTCTTTTTCACAAAAAGAACCTCGCCCTCGCCGGTAACGAAGAGGGGCGAATGATCTTGGCTACTAGAGAATCAGAAATATATTTCTCCATAGCCTCCCTTTCTGGAACAGAAAGAGAATAAAGTTTGCCTTTAGGCAGAGACTTACCTGGCAATAACACTAAAGCACAGTCATAGGTACGATGAGGAGGTAGAGAAGCAGCTCGAGACTTACTGAACACTCTCTTCAGGTCCGAGTACTCTCGTGTTAGATAAAACCATGCTCTCATCCTGAAAAACAGAACAAGAAACGTTAGAACGAGCAGACAAAAGACAAGACGAATGACAACTTTCACTCCAAGAAATAACAGAGTTACTCTTCTGATCAATATGCAGATTGTGAAGCATCAACCACGGATGTCCAAGGACCACAGGAGTGACAGGGGATTCTAGTAAAAAAAACTAGTATTTTCAAAATGGATTACCCGATGTAATGAGTCTGATAGAGTCAGTGGATTGGTTAATAGAAGAAAGGAGTGCACCACTGAGGGCCTGAACAGAGATAGGTTTGGAAAGGGGAATCAAAGAAAGTTTGAATCTTTTGACTAATCTAGAGTCCAAAATTCCCCTCTGCCCCTGAGTCAATGAGTGATTGAGTTCCAAAATATCTAACCCTAATACTCCAGCCTGACCTTCAGAAGCGTTGCTGCAAGAGAGGTTTTGGTTAATGTGATCCTGCCCATCAGTAACCCCTTACCTACTGAAGGGCTGGCTCTTTTACTGGACAATGGGCTGCCAGGTGTCCAGAATCTCCACAATAGAAACAAAGACCCAAACTATTCCTTTCTGCCTGTGTCTGCCTGGACCGACCCTGGGACCCATTTCCCTGGGACCGACCCTGCGACACATTTCCACTCCTCAAAAACGGGTGCTTCAAAAGGAAGGAGTTACGTCTTCAGCTGGGATTCCCCAGTGAGGGGCGTGGCAAACACAGTGTGACGGTTGGCATGAGATCTGTTATGGAGACGAGCATCGACTCGCAAAGCTAGTGCAATCAATTCATCTAATGTCTTGGGAAGTTCAAGTGCAAACATTTCATCCTTGATGTAATCCGCCAGGCCATAAAAGAATATGTCCCACTGAGCCACCGTGTTCCATTGACACTGCACTGCCAGTGTTTGAAACTCAATGGAATAATCCACCACACTCGATTCCCCCTTGATGTAGCCCCACTAGCAACCGAGCCGCCTCTCTGCCCACCGCCACTCGATCAAAAAAATCTCTCTTTAACTCCGCCAAAAAGGCTGTGAATGATGAACAACAAAGAAGTTTATTCTCCCATATTCTGTCGTTCCCCAGAGAGCTGCTTTGTCATTAAGCAGCGTAATGACAAATGCCACCTTAGGAGCTTCTGTAGGAACTGATGATGGCTGCAGAGACATTTAAAGTGAGCATTTAGCCAGGAAGGAACGGCAAAGTTTGGGCTTACCGGAGTAGAAGGCTGGTGTGGGCAGTTGGAGCTCTATGGATCCTTGCGCTGGTTCGGCTCTTGACCCAGTGGCTGTGGAGGATTCCACCGGAGATGTGTTCTCGACTTGAAGGAGACGAACATGTGAGGTGAGATCAGATACTTGCTTGATAAGGGTTGTTAACGTCTGGTTAGTGCTGAGCATGTGCGCTTCTGCTTGGTCTAAACGAGCATTGGCATTGGTGTGGAATTCGCCGAGACCGGGCATACTTGCTGGTCTGTCACAAACGCTAGTAGGCGGGATCCAACTGCAAATAAAAGGTTTAAAAATTCATAGAACAAATCAACAGGGCAGAAGATAGTCAGAAGCCAAGCAAAGGCAACGTTAGATATCTCACATAAAGCAGGACAAGACAGCAAGGCGAGAGCTGAGGGAACAGGAACAGCACATGAACGGACTAAATGCTGAAGACTAGCAAACAAAGTCCTTAAATAGCAGGCTATATAACAGGCTGCAGCTGTGGCTGCTGATGAGTCAGCTGACTATCCGCACGCTGTCAGGGAAAAGGTAAACAAACACACCCACTCAACAAACACAACAACAGCATGAGAACACCAATCCATGAACTGTGACAACGCAAGAGAATTCATCAATGGAAGTAAAGTGATGCAACTGACATGGATAGGTCCTGTGATAATGACAAATGGCAGATGTACATCCAAATTCCATTCATACTGCTCTCATTCTTACTATATATAATGCACTTCTCTAGTGGTCATGTAGTAAATTCAAGTGTAAAAAGAGTTGGTATTATTGTTTTCAATCCATTAAAGCTAAATCTATGAAGACAATTTAACATAATCAGCAGTTGACAAATACCATTCTAATAGAACAATTCCACACCATGCAAGATCATGGGACACTTGATGTGCAGTATGGAAAAATAGCCTGTAAACTAGTGAGGCTTAGTGAATGTAGAATGAAATGTGAACTCATAGCTAGTCTGAAATGGATTTACTTGCCTTAAACAGTGAAAGCAGGCAGAGGGTTATGCTGTGTTCCTGGGCTATGCTGTCCATATTAGCTGCAGGATGCTTTTAAATAGTTATTTGCATTATTGGCAAGATGATGAGCTTTTTAATATGTCAGAAATCCAATATTGTCATTAAACCCAGCTGATATGTGACAGTTAATTATGTTGCCTTATGTTGGGGTCGTAAATAGATTAGTTAAACACTTCCTGTGGCAGACGGCACTTTAAGGTTAATTTGTATAATTGGTGATCAATCTAGTTAAAGCAGGTCAGCTCTAGCCTAAACATTCTCGCCTTTAGTACTAGCGTTTATTTTAGAGGTTGGACTTGCCAAAATCATACTAAAGGGGCTCAGGGAGGTTCTGAGGGACTGATCTAAGCCAGGCCAGGGTAGTTATTTTCTGGAAGGGGTGTTTGATGCAGGCTGCAGGGGGTGAATGAGCTAGTAATCATCTGTTGTGAAACGTCTGCTAATAGCCACACAACCAGTTCATCGACACTGTGTCCTTAATGCATTGTAACAAATACGTTTATGATTATATGAATGGGAAAAAATAGGCAAAAATGTGTATTATGCTTCAAGAGATGCTTCAAAAGATTTTTACAGTGTTTAATTTTTGTGACATAAAAAACATAATATTGCGTGGGTAGTATTGTGAAATAATAAAAAAAATAAAATCTTACATACAGCAAGTTATTCATTCATTCATTTTCCTTTGGCTTAGTCCCTGATTTATCAGAGGTCGCCACAGCGGAATGAACCATCAGTTTGCAATAATATGTATTCTCTTTAAATACATTTAAAAATGCAGTTTATTGCTGTTTATTGCTGGCAAAACTGACTTTTCAGCATAATTACTCCAGTCTTCAGTATCATATGACCCTTTAAAAATCAATCTTTATATGTGTGTGTATTTGAGTTGAAGAAAAACTGCCCACCTGTGATATTTAAAATGTTTTTCAAACATTTCCCACATTATGTTTAACATAGCCAGAATTTGTTCACATTATTTCCTGTCATTTATATATATATATATATTTTATCTTTATTCTTAAGTTGTCTGCCAAATCGTCAAATTGTCTTTTTAAATAGCTATTAGAAATAACTTATTAAAACTATTATGTTTTAAAAAGTCTTAAAAATATCTCTGTTAAACAGAACTTTGGAAATACTAGAAAAAATATAAAAATATTTAAAGGAGGGCTAATAATTTTGCAACAGTGCGAGCTCTGTTTGTCATGCATTAAAGTGTAGCCATACATAAAACACGTCCACATAAAACTGTCATAAACATACAAAGCATAATGCAATTGTGTTCATTTGTGTGATGTAAATGTTGTCAAATATACAGCTAGGTTCTTTTTCCTTGAACAAAATGAAGCATGCTCACCGATTACATATAAAAAATCATGCTGGTAAATGCTCTGAACAAACATATATGATTCAGGACACCATTAAAACTGAACCAGTTTTAAAAAATAGGTGCAAATGAACTGTTAAAACCACATAATTGTTTTTACCTTTTATTTTCTATTTGACAGGGTTCAAGTTTGTGCAAGCAACTTGTCCATTCATTAGTTCTTTTATTAATGTTCTTGGAATGTTGATGCCACTGCAGGTTTTTTAAATCACACAACTCATACGCTATTCATTCACTCATTTTCCTTTGGCTTAGTCCCTTATTTATCAAGGGCCTACAGAGCGGAATGAACCGCCAACTATTCCAGCATATGTTTTACACAGTTGATGCCTTTCTAGCCGCAACCCATGAACACGGAACATGCAAAATCCACATAGAAATGCCAGTTGACCCAATCTGGATTCGAACCAGCAACCTTCTTGCTGTGAGGCAACAGTGCTAACCACTGAGCCACCGTGCCGCCTTGGATAAATAGAAATATTTTATATTTTAATTTTACAATATTAACATTAATGATTTCACACAATAATTTGATTCATAAAAACTTAGTGAAAAGCTGTTAAAAAATGGAGTTTCTTTGTTTCAGAAACATGGACATTTGATTTCCAACCACATATTTCACATGAGCCCCCTCGTTTCCTAAACACCTTATTTTAGATGCCCAAGGAAGATTCTTTGTTGCATAATGCATCAACCACTGGCCTAAATGTTACATTCTGAACCGATACCAAAGGGCAATACCTCTTTAAATGAGATCCGTCGGTTTGTATCCCAATATAGGAATCCTATTTGAGCTAGTGCTGTGGTAAGCTTTGAGCTAATACCCATAAACACGTTCCTTCATGTATTGCTGGAATGTTATTTTTCCTGCACTTTTTTGATGATGCATTAAGTCTGAAGTTGCATCTAACACACTCTGGGTAATGAAGCCTCCACCTGTGCTGATGTGTGTGTGTGTGTGTGTATATGTGTGTGGAGGGTTAATCCGTTTAGGTGTAGCTGTGCTGAGAGTGTTTGCCCGCAGGCTGGACTCTGAATCCATGCAGCTTAAGCAGTGGTAAGGAGATGAGGCGGCCGTGGCCATCGCTACAGAAATTAGATGGATGAGGAAGTAAACACAACTGCCTCTTATTTGATCCTATCCGGTGATGGAGGATCAGACACAGAGCGAGAGGGGTGATTCCTCCTCTAATGACTCTATGGGTCAGTACTCCTGCAGGCTTGTGTCAAAGCTCAACACTTCTGATCTGAAGACAGACAGAAGATTGAAACATGAGGGCAATGGAGGACAGATAGAGATGCACTGCCAGAAATCAATCCCTGTCAGTATTTACAAAAATAAATCTTTTAAAAAGTATTTTACCAGAAAAGAATATTTATTTTGAGTTCAGTGTTGGCGACGAGGTGGCGCAGTGGGTAGCACAATCACCTCACAACAAGAAAGTCACTGATTTGAGCCTTGGCTGGGTCAGTTGGCATTTCTGTGTGGAGTTTGCATGTTCTCCCCGTGTTTGCGTGGGTATCCTCCGCGTGCTCCAGTTTCCCCCACAAGTCCAAAGACATGCAGTATAGGTGAATTGGGTAAGCTAAATTGTCCATTGTGTATGTGTGTGAATGAGAGTGTATGGGTGTTTCCCAGTGATAGGTTGCAGCTGAAAGGGCATCCGCTGTGTAAAACATATGCTGGATAAGTTGGCGGTTCATTCTGCTGTGGCGACCCCAGATTAATAAAGGGACTAAGCCTAAAAGAAAATGAATGAATGGTTCAGGGTTTTATTTTTCATCTTGAATGGACGATTACGTTTCACATGTGTTCTTATACAGGTATAGATAGTTTTAAACATGTTGCCTGTAACTATAACTTACATTTTGAAGATATTCTTACAAAGAATGGGCATATTAAACATAGCATATCAAAAGCTAGTGAAATTACTGAAACATATTTTAACACTTGCTAAGTATGGGGTCAGTAAGGTTTAACTGACTGACTGACTGACTGACTGATTGATTGATTGAATGATTGATTGATTGATTGATTGATTGATTGATTGATTGATTGATTGATTTTAAGGACACATTCAGGCTGTTTACATTAGTGCGTTCTGTTTTAAAATAACATTTTACACTGAAAATACTTCTAAAAAAACTATCTCCATCCACACTATACAGTCTAAACATGTGATATGAGAACATTCATGTTCACTGGGCATGCACATATTGCGCCAGTGTTTGTCATATGAAAGAGGCTTGACGAATCAGGGAACGATATGCAATAGTCCACAAAACCAATTAGAGAATGCTTGTGGATAACTACGCCTCGAATTTCAAGTCTTTGCATTTCAGGCTGTGGAACACCAATGTTTCCAAACTAAAATGAGAATATTAGCATTTTCAAACTGCTCCTTTTTCACAGGTCGGATATGCTAAAGATGTATGAATGCCAGCCATAACTATGACAAAAACATTTTTTTAAATAAATCACTTGATCACAAGACACTTAAAATTTTACAATACAGGTTTAATGTTTCAACTCTTGTTTTGAAGAGTATAAAGGCTGGATCATAGTTTTAATAAGTAGAGTCCACACCACAAGTACTGTATAACAATATGCGATAGTGGAACCGTGTTGTTTGAATCACTTTCAAGACAATTATTACCAACCTATTCCTAAAAAGGCCACAGTCAACAGAACAACTGATTATTGGCATGAATTCTGATATACAGTAGTTATTGTTCTTTCTGTAAAGAGGCCTCAAGACTCTCTGATAGGAAATCTTTACTAGCCTATATCAACTTATTAATGGTAATACAAAACACACACACACACACACACACACACACACACACACACACACACTCACACACACACATCAGAGTGAATTAAATGACAGAATATGCTAATTTGTTTTTCAATTATACAGATTAATAGCCTAAATAAATTTTATATGCTACCAGGTAAAATTAATAACTTGTAGTACAACTATAAAAGCCTGTTGCTAGCAATGCTCAAATCACTGGTTATATTTCTAAAATGGTGTTCAGGAAGTATAAGTGTAATAAATGGAATGTATACTTTAACCATGTTAAGTGGATTTGACGAAAATGTAGATTGTATTAAGTGTACATTGTGTTCATTTACTTGAATACAATGTATACTACGTAGTTCTCTTCTTAACAGTCCAAAACCAAGTGTTCTGAAGTTTATGTCGATCTTCATATGAACACATATCATGAGCGTCACAGTAGAAGGCGCAACCATCAGCACCCCAGTGTGTTTGCAGGATCGTGTTATACTTGCACTCTGCCATGGGTCCTTCTAACGCCACATTACAGACATACTTCCCATAATGCCACATTACACAGCGGACACACTCCATCTCCCCAGCCCCAGCATGCACTGCACACGGGCCACAGGTCCAGCTCGAAAGACGTCTTATGAAGGAGCATTAAGGAGAGAACAGCGGAGATCTCTCTACAGCGAGCGAGGATTCTGCAGGGATGAGTGATTCTACTGCATCAGCAGCAGTCGTGCAGGACCATCCTGACCACATCAGAACAGGTAATGTAGTGAGCCACGGCCATCTACAGGAAAGACGTGTGTGATGGATGAGCTCCTCTCATCACTTCATTTTACACAAAATGCACCAGATAAACCCTGAGCGGGGATAAAAGTGACTGTGCTGGGTTTAGCAGTGAATAAGATTGTATTAGAGGAGGATGGAGGTTGTGAATGTAAGATTATTGTGATATGAATGTTTTGTATGTTTTTTTGTTTCTTCTTCTTAATTGGAAAGCTACAGATAAAGGTCAGAGAAGCTCAAAACCTAAAATTCCTAAAGCATGAAAGCACAGAAACACAATACAGTAAGAACATCTTTTTTGTGGTTGTGTTGTTTTTACATGACCATGTAATATTTTTTTCTGTAGACTAAACCTTCATTCATGCCAAGAAGCACCGTCAGTAAGCTAAACCTTTGTTACTTGAAATAAAATCCACAAAAAAAAGTATATATTTTAGCTAGTTCCCAAGGAAACATTTATCTTCTTTTTTTTGGCTTAACTTTGTGTACTGAAATTACTAAAACGGAAATATCAATAGAAAAATATATAATAAAAAACATTACAAACAATGACTAAATCTTGGATATATTCTGCCTGCCTGTCTACTCTGTAAAAAAAAAATTTGTTAACAGTTTCCGTATTCTGTGATTCACAATTGTTTACAGTTTATTTAAGGTTGTGAATTGCATTATGGAATGATGATTGCCGCCCTGTCAACTTCTGATGTTGTATATGCCTATGAAATTCACAGACAGCACAATTCTCCCCTCTCCCCATGTATATTAACAGTAATAAGGTTTGATTTTAAGTCAGAAGTTTACATGCATTCAAATGTGTGAGAGCTG
>CAIGQW010055454.1:868142-883430 GCA_903798125.1 Danio choprae | reverse complement strand
ATATATATATATATATATATGCATACACACACACTATTCACAGCTTAACTATCACAGTAGATCTTACTGTTTAAGAAATTATCAAGACTGTAAAAAAACAAAACTTAACAGCAGTTAACACTGTTAAAATACAGTTAAAACAAAATAAATCATTAAATTTGATGGTAAACTACCATAGTACATTATTACACCAGTGTTGAAGTACTCACATCCACACATTGCACCTTTGTCACACAGACAAGAACACAACCTAAAGAATGTGGGGATAAGAAAGTCATACAATGAACAAATGCTCATAACAAGCAACTTTTCTACAATCAGAGAAACTAATATATAGAAGGTGCTCAGTGCCATTCACACAACTATTAAACACATGTTGTGGTAACACACGGCACTAAAGTAATGCGATAATCATTATTTTTCAACATTAGATGAAAAGTAAAACTCTAATGTACATAACAAATAAACAAAACAAGCCATAATAATGTTTAAAAAAAACTAACCAAAAAAAAACTAGAAAGTGAGGTGTCATGCAATGGAGATTCTGATGTGACTTTCCAGTTATTTGCCGTATATATTATTGTTAAACTTACTGTTAACCATGTTACACAGTTTTACAGTATAGCATTTTAACAGTTTATTTTTTACTTTTAAAACCACAGCCTTTTTATAGTACAGCCACAACTGTTTACTGAACTGTCACAGATATGCTGTTTGAAAGTTATCTGATTCTTCATTAGAACTGTCGTCAATAATGTCACACAGGTGGGGTAGTGAAAACTCTTGCAAATTCAATTGAAATGATGTCAAAGTATTGCTGTAATGTTAAATTAAGTATTGCTTAAACTGATTAAGTGCAATTAATACATGCAGTGTAAAATTAGGCACTTTTACTACTTATGTACTTATGTACTTTTACTGGAACACTACTTGATTAGGATATATGTAACTCTGAATATCTTTATCTTTTTTTCTGTACGTTATCTGATTTGTGTACTACTTCAACCACTGTGATTTATATGCAGCTTTAATCAAACAGAATATATTGTTGGGAACAACCTTGCCAAAATATCGATACAATATTTGAGATTGGTGATAATTTATTTTCCCCCCTTCCTATTATGTTTTAGCAATACACTGTCTCCATTCTCCGACTCTGATGGGGAATGCAATCAGTTGAAGTTGTTGCCTGAGAACAATTTCATTTTGTTTGGTCACGAGGGTGGAGAAAATGATATTAAAAACCTGATATTCTCACAAATCCCTGTTGTGTTGCATCTTTAAACAATGTTCACTGACTTACTGACCATCCAATTTGTTTCTTCTGTTTTACATTACGAGCAAACTAGAGAGAGAGAGAGAGAGAGCAAGAGAGAGAGAGAGAGAGAGAGAGAGAGAGAGAGAGAGAGAGAGAGATTACAGGATCTATATGAGTTTAAACATGTGGACTCAATTTCAAGCTCCCAGCTGCAATTGTTTTGACAGCTGACCACGTGCAATATGTTCAGATAAAATTAAAAGAAAAGTCCATCTCTGATAAAACCAACGTCGAGCCTGGTATGTGGAAAACAAGCACGGCATAAAAACAATCATTGTGCTGCCATGTTTTCAGAGTGTGTGACTGAAGTAACTCTTGCTCACTTTGTAAGGTAATGTTTTTACTGATTACTCATCCATCACAGAATTTGGACTTATTTGTGACCATTAAAAAGCAACCAATTTCAAAACAGCTGAATGAGATAGGAGTTTTAAAAATAAATGAGCCTAGAAGGGTTTCTATGCGCTTCTAAAATCCAGTCTACAATTTCCTTCTTTTTCCTAACAATTCTGCGACTGCAACACTTTCACACATTGCTGCCCACCAAAAGTCATTGACCTTTTCTGCATGGCAGACGTGTCTCCTCTGCAGTCATGTCGTATTGAGCTCTGTTGTGTGGCTCTGTGCTGCTGTAGCCTGGGGCCTTGCAGCCTCTGTGCACTGTCCACTAATAGCCTCCTGTAATTGAAGAAGCGGCTTTCAGAACTAATGCAAGCAAACAGGCTGGCGGAGTGGAAGGGGGAGGGGGGGGGGGGGCCGGGGGCTTCCTGTGACCCTTCCCATATCAGGGCAGATTCTGAGCAGCCTTCCTCTTCATTCCTGTGTTTATGTTCCTGTTTTGGGTGTTTTTCCAGGGCTTTTTCAGACCCATTATTGCCTGACGCTATCTCCGGAGCTTGCCGGTCATGGGCCACTAGTCAGCAGGTGAGCTTTGTTCAGATACTACCATTTTAAAGCTGAAAAGTGTGGAAATATTAAACTATATAGGACTAAAATTAATATTGAAATCAATATTAATCAACAATTTTTTGTTTTTCGAACATTTATCAATTGTTTTTAAATATAACAAAGGGCCTCACGGTGGCGCAGTGGATAGCACGTTCGCCTCACAGCAAGAAGGTCGCTGGTTCGAGCCTCGGCTGGGTCAGTTGGCATTTCTGTGTGGAGTTTGCATGTTCTCCCCGTGTTGGCGTGGGTTTCCTCCGGGTGCTCCGGTTTCCCCCACAAGTCCAAAGACATGCAGTACAGGTGAATTGGGTAAGCTAAATTGTCCGTAGTGTATGAGTGTGAATGAGTGTGTATGGATGTTTCCCAGAGATGGGTTGCAGCTGGAAGGGCATCCGCTGCGTAAAACATATGCTGAATAAGTTGCCGGTTCATTCCGCTGTGGCGACCCCAGATTAATAAAGGGACTAAGCCGAAATGAAAATGAATGAATGAATGAATATAACAAAGCTAGCTATCTATGGGATGGAGCACATAATTTTAAGCAACAGTGAAGCACTAAAATAATACTATTTATTTCTTTATTGTAATGCATGTGGATTGTAAAGAATGCTGGTTGCTGAGACACATCAAATTTTAAAGTAGAAAAAAAATACTATGAAAGTCAATGGGTATCAGCTACCAGCATTCTGCAAAATGTCTTATTTTGTGTTCAACAGAAGAAAGAAACTTAATAGGTTTTGAACAAGTGAAGAGTGAGTAAATGATGACTGAATTTACATTTTTGGGGTGAACTATTCCTTTAACCCACCATTAAATAAAATTATTCAACTAAACCTGCTAATAACCATATTAATTAGCACAATAAGCACATTGTATACTTATTACACCAAATTAATCAATTGATCAAGACAATCATTAGGGCTTTTGTTTCCTGACATTATGCTATGTGGAAATCACCCAATTCCTTATTAAATTGTATTACAAAAGACTTTGTGTGAAATAAAAGCAATGAAATAAGAGTCATATTTAGCACCAGTATGAAAAGGTCCCATATAACTATATATAAAATTATTAATATCTTAATAATTACAGACCAAGAGACGAGTGAGATGAGTGAGGCACAATAAGAGAGCGGCAGTCTCCTCATCATTAGATCTTCAATGCATGTGCTCCTCTTCCTGTGACAGGTTGGGCCCCCTGTCAGTTGTTTTGCAAAGCACCTTGGGTGTTCCCTAAATTCAGCCCATGGAAAGACATTACTGAGACATGTGGAGACAAATAGCATGACAGAGCGCAAATCTCGATGCGATTCAGTAGCAAAAACATCTCCAGGGCTATCAGCAGCCATTAGCGCAACGTTCTGGTGAATTACGGTGAAGATTACAGCGACGCCGGACTCCTCTGTCACTGTCACACAGCCGGTGACAAAACAGTTTGCGTTACCTGCTTAAGCACGGCAGACAATAGCACCTCCCTTCCAGGTACAGTAATCAAGAAGGTGACGGCATGCAATTAATGAGGTCCATCTGCAGCAGTGCCTATACATAATTAATGAGCTCATTATCCACACACTTTGACTTTAGGCCCCTTCGCTAGACACACACTACAGGAGCGCAGTTAAAATACAAAGTATATGTGGTTACAATCACAAAAACGCGTAGTTTAACACAAACAACTCATAAGACTCAGATTGTATATTGCAGTCAAGCAGTGGTTATTTTTATTCAGTGGCCACTGAATGCTAGTATGATGATGTTGATCACATGGCCTGGAAGAAAATAAGCTAGAACTGTTTTCTAGAAAAAAAAAGTCAGTCTAGTTGTATGATCACCTTATCAAATGTGTAGAATTTGATAATAATAAATTCAGACCAATTGCAGAATGCAACTGATGAATTATCCATTACTGTTCTACCATTGTGACACATTCTTTATGTTAGCGATGGGTTTTATTTAGCTAGCAATCTATATGCTAAAAGTTACGAAATGATTTCCTTTAACAATCTTGGGGACTGGACACTGATTTTAGATTAACATGTATGAAAATGTTTGATTTATGTAAGAGTAAATAAAAAACGAAGGCCACGGCAAAGATTGTCATTCATTGCAATACTGTAATATTCATTTGTAATGATCTGCACATGTACTATAAGCCATAGGCAGTCATAAAAGCTGCTAAAACTTTCTGAAGTTTCAATGCATCCCGTGGCTCTATCTGTACCTGTAAATGTTTTCTACACTCTCTCCACCCCCATTCTCTGCTAATGAAGGCCTCGTGGCCTCTTGTTATTAAAATCACGCCTCTTTCTGCCATATTAATTGGGTCCATAATAAGGAATGTGCCGGATTCATTATTTAATTGTGAGGGAACATTTGGAATACAGTTTCTGAAATCTATTTTTAATGAAAACTACTACATCCTGACCTAATCATATCAAGCATATTCTATCTAATTAAGGATGCAAAAAATCATTAGAGTTGCAAAATATTAGTTTCAGCTCTGTCTGGCTGCTCCCTCCCCTCCAACATATATTTTTTCTACCGTGTTGATAAATTGTTAATGAGGAAAAAATGACAAAAAATTTGCATGTAGGCAAATTAGTTTAATAGGGATATGTCTTTGCTGAGTTGGGAAAGTGACTCTTTTTTGCACAGAGAAATTGCCACAATAATTATGAAATAATGACCTAGCCCCATCTTATTTAAATGAAAAATCGTCAGCCTGAATAATGTAAAAATTGTGGAATGCAATAACCCTAAATTTTCATCATGCTGGCAAATGTGTTTAATGTGTTAGCATTTTATCAGTTCAATAATGGCAAATTAGGGCCAATATGAGAAAGAGGACTGCAGTTCTGCGATGGAAAGCTAGTTCTACTTCGAAAAAAGATCCTGCAAGTGGGTTGCTAAACGGTGCTGTTTTCTTAATTACAATCTAAACAACTGCATCCAATTAGTAGCACCTACTTTACTAATATTGTCACAGCTGTAGCCGTACGTTCTGAATCTAAAACATAAATGGGGTCATTGCAAAAGGCTGCAAAAATAATGCGATTAGCAAAGGTCTAAGAATTACAGAATGCCTTTTTAATGACTTGTTTGACAGCCAATAACATTTCATCATCAAGACCACTAAAAGAGGAGTTGCCACCCAAGTTGTGTGTGCGTCTGTGTTGAGTGTGTGTCCTCATGCGTGCCTCTGTTGATTGAGCGGTCTTTTTTCTTAATGAAATATTGCTGGAAATTGATTTCCGTGGATTAATCAAGCCCAATTCCTTTTTGGATAATTAGCCCCAACTAATTAGACTAGCTAAAAACCTCTGTGACAAATTTTTGGCATTCATAAATGTAACTAAAGAAAACAGAATGATTTGAAATAATAACGTTATATCCTTTGATTTGATTTTATGTTAATTATAATGCATATTATAAAGCTCAGTGAACAGTTCAATGTGACAGTCCATTTCTGAAAGCCATCAGGCTTTCTTACTCATAAATGCTAGCGGGCATCTATGAGCCATCAGACAGACAGAAATCTTTTGCAGAGGCAATCTGATGGATTAGTATCAACTACCATTTTGCCCATCTTCTTTAAAACAACCATTAATCCAATTAAGCGCCTGAGACTTGAGGAGAGCTTTGCAACAATCAAGCATTATGTGGCAATGCAGCCCGTGGCAGCTGGATTTCCTTCTTGCAAATATATATATTTATATGTATTTTCTTTTCTGTCTGAATCACTGGACCAGTGTTCAGTACTGGTTTTACCATATAAAAAGGTCAGAACTTCCTCAGACTCACCTTACGTCTCTCTCCATTGAAGCCTCTCCATTGCTCGGCCTTCTTTACAATGTAATTGAGCTCCTGGTTGGAGACCTCCATATCATGTGGAACAAAGAACTCCCTCTCAGTGCCATGGAGGCGTTGGTAGATATCTAACAATCTCCCATCATTGTGAAGTCTGTCAAAAAAGAAAGCAGTAAACACTTCATTTTAAAACAGTTGTCGATACTCTCATGCATAAAATGATTCAGTGTTAGAAGTGTCAAACTGCTAGAAAATGGGTGGAATTGTGGAAAGAAAAAACACCATGTTCTGTAATCAGTCACATGATTCAAAAGAATCAATGACCTGGTCATTTGATAATGTCAACACTAGTGTTGTGCACCTAAGCATGCTTCTTTTGTTGTTGTTTTTATTTCTTTCTTTCTTTTTTCAGGAGGGGGTGTGCTTTACAATAAGGTTCGATAAGGTACTATCGATCTATCTGTCTATTTATTTTATTTTATTTATTTTTTTTTTTTTGAAGATGTAATTTAAAAGCCCATAAGTAAATAGAATCTTAATTATTAATATGTTCCTCGCACTTAATAAAATATTGGAATATGCTGTCAAGGCGTAGAAATTAGACAGGGACTGATGAAATTATGCTATTTATTGGCTTGTTCCAAACTTGCAGGAGAGAAGTTTAGAACTCTATCAGATTTTATGCCACCTTGTCACATCCTGGTCATTTTGTTGTCAAGGCTGTTAACGTCTGACGAACAGCTCACCTGACCTTTCCAACACAGTGAAATTCTGATGAGCTTCAGCTCGGCAGAGAAGCAGGCCCGACCCGTCAATGTCACCTGGCAGAACAGAAGCGACTCTAGTCTACCATCACATAACTGAAAAGGTTTGACACCTCTGTTAACTAATTCTAGTATTTTCTTCTCCCCTACATTCAGTTTAAGTTAAAGTCTTGCACTCTAGTGGGTCTAAAACCTATAAAGTATATCAGATAAGGTCTTCTCACTCACTCAGTGTCTTGGGGAGAATACTGTATTCTAAAATCTAAAAGTAGTGTAGGAGGCTGGTCTGTTCATGTTTTTGTGGGAAGGTTGCCATTTCAGTTCCTACCTTGATTCTTATGTTCTTCAAAGAAGGTGAGCTTATAAAGGTATTTGAATCTTTGTCTGCTGAGAAAGCCTTGAGTCATATGACCACTACAGAGTGCTTATTGATATTGAGTCTTGAGGTGGCAGCTCCTCAGACATCTCTCATACTGAGTGAATAAATCAACCAACAGCCGTGAAAAAACAGCTTGGCTTGGCTTCTCTTCAAAATGCCTTGACCCTCTGCTGTGGAAAAGAGATTCTTTTCACTCATAGGGTAATGAGCGAGCCAGAAATTGAAAGATCTACCATGCAAAGTATAAAGAATGAAGACCTGTCAAATGTAACAATCCATCATTCTACCAGGGTAAAGAAGCGTGATTGCAAATGTCATGGCATGTACACGTGATCTAATCTGATCATTTCTAATATACAAATATATGAAGATAATGGATTTATGTATGATCAGCATAAACTGAATTTCCAAAGTACACATATTCAATTATACAATTTAGGGGTGTGACGAGATCTTGTGGCATGAGATCTCACGAGAATTGACTTGTCTCGCGAGAACATCATGGTTTGTGCCAAGGTAGTTGTAGTGCTGGTTCAAAGCCAGAGTCTAGTACCAAATCAGTTCTTGGGCTTTCAACACCCAAAGCCTGAAACAGGAAAATAGTTTTTTAAGTAGCATCAAGAAACGCTGGGCTAGTTTTGAGCAGCATGTTTGAATTAAGAGTGGAACATAACGCTAAACACATTATTGTCTATTCAAATGCATCTATGTTTGTGCTATATTATTATTTTTTTAGTTTAATTTTTTTAGTTAAATCTTTTTTCTGTTTTATCATTGAGGATTTCATTAAAGTCTAAAAATCTTGTCTTGTTTTCATGAACCCAGTCTCATGTCTCATCTCATCTTGTGGGATATGTGTCTCGTCACACCCCTAATGCTATATCACATATACTAATGTGAATAGATATGCTTTTAACCCTTGTGCACTGCTCAAATTTACTACCCTTTTGTTATGTTAGGGATGAAAACATCCACTGAATAAAACTGCTGTAAAAATGCATCAGATAAATTGTTTCACTTTTTTGCAGAAATCTGTTAATCAACTTCAGTCCTGACTAAATGTTTTTTTTTTAATTACATGATTTTAACTCAGTATTACCAAGTTCATAAATGATGTCACTGATTTGGTGAAAAACACACAAAATGACGTATTTTCAATATAAAAAGTAATCGTGGACTGGATTTTTTTCCCCTTTTATCACAGCCTTGGACATGTGAATGATTAGTAACAACATTGACTTTGATGCATTGTTAGATTTTCATTTGTTTCTCCCTAATTTACTGTCGGTGGCTGTTTTTACCCCATTGACTTCCATCATAACCACATTTGATGGTGCATAAATACACATTCTTTGTTTTTGTATACTTCATGTAGTTCTGAGGGCTGAGATGCATATTTAGATTTTCTCAAAAACATAAGAAAGGTAAAAGTGCACAAAGGTCACTCTCACACTCTCACAGAGACACATACACACTTTAAATTGCTGTTAAACTCCATATGAAATCCAGAAACTAAGCTTTCTTTTTTTGCACAGGCCTATCTAAAGGGTTAATGCTGCCAACTGATGATCAACAGTAAAAAATACAAATTTTACCTCGCCCCAACAGGAAAAAAGGCAATGTTTTCACATGTCCAAGACTTTGATACAAGGTTAAGAAAATCCAATCCACAATTACTTTTTATATTGAAAATACCTAATTTTTGTGTGTGTTTTTTTTCAACAAATTAGTGACATCATTTATGAATTTGGCAATTAAAGAGTTAAAATCAAAAAAGATGTTTTAATCCTTAACAAAACAAACGCGTAGTAAATTTGCCCAGAGTGTATTGTTGAGTTTAAAAAAAAAATTCAAGCATTTTCTCAAAATATGTGTCAAAATGTGTCAAAATGATTTTTTTTTTCACCAAATCATTCTGCTAGCTGAAATACAGAAAAGGTTATGGACAAATTGAGACTCAAAATCACCCCAGAGTGGATGAAAACATCCCCAACAGCACATAAGGGTTAAATTATGGGTTAATTATGGACATTGTAGACAACGGATGGGCAACTTCGGTCTCAGAGGGTCATTGTCATGTAGAGTTTAGCTCTATATATAGTAGTGCTTGTTATAAACAATGTATTTGTGCATATCATTATTGACCTCAGAATCTTTAATTAAATACCATAACCTTCTCTCTCCCCTAGAAATGACTTTTCTGGTGACATGGAATGTATTTTGGGAGGGGCTATCAGGGCATGTCTCATTTCTGCTCTGCCTTGATCCATTCTTGCATTTTGTTAGCAACACCCATCAAAGCACAGCATCCCTGAGGCTTAAATTAACTCACTCATTTTCATTCATTCGTTCAAGTAGACTATATTAGTGAACTAATATAGGGAATAATGAATGAGGGTATATAGGTTGATTTCAGATATTGATTCACTTTTTCTAGTGTATTCGATTAGGGTAAGAACAAAACTTTAGGACCGAAGTTGCCCATGGCCCAATCCCAATTCTACTCCTTAGCTCTTCCCCTTACCCCTATCCCTCGTTTTGCCCGTTCTTGTGAAAGGGTAGGTATGTCCCAATTCTCTTTAGCTTGAAGGCGTAAGGCTAAGGGGAAGGGCTAGACAGACCTTGAAACTGAGATTTTTCAGGACCACACTTGAAACCAAGAGGTACAAAAATTTCCCAGAATACACCATCTACAACAACAGCATGGCTGCATACGGAAGTAAGGAGATGCACAAATTAGCATTTTTTGTCATTATTACGAATTTTTACAACAAACAAGCATATGTTTTAATACATTTGTAGTGGGGTCACATGGTGTCATCGCGAGTGATTTATATTATCCAATCATATAACTCTTGGGTGTGTATATAAGGGAGGATTCGGGTGTGTGTGCGTGTATTGAAGCACCGCTTGTGCGTCACTACCGGAGTCCCGCTGGTTCCGCCTCTGCCCCTTCCGTTCCCGCAGGTAGACATTGTTTTGCTTTTCTCTTTAGCATCGGGGTTATGTAGCCGTACTTGACTAGCTGTATTTGGTTTTCTAGCGCCTGGGCATAAGATTGGCTGTGGCTTGTTGTAGTCACTGTCACCCCAGCAGGATCGTTCTTTATTCCTGGGCTTATTAAACCTTTTGATGTGTCTGTGACTGCATGTTATGAAGGGGTTCGCAAGCTAAAGGTATGTACGATTTTAAATAACTGTGTGCCGATCTTTTATCAGTGTTTAATATCTTGTTATCCTTTTAGGAAGGATAACTGAGTGTGGGTGGACTGTTGAAGGGTCCGGTGGAGCAACATTTGTGATACTGCTGCTTTTGAAGTCTGTTTGATTTCGCTGCTTGCTTTCCTTTACTGATGTCGGATGAATGTGTGAACTTTGAAGACTCCAACTATTGCGCTGTGAATCACTGACGTCATTTATCTTGAACTTTACACTCGGATTTAGTCAATTGTGTATCAACACGGGAGTAGCTGTGTAGCCGCTGATGTGTGTGTGTGTGTGTGTGTGTGTTTTTTGTCTGTGTTGATCGTGTTTGTTTGCCTTCATTTGTGCTTAATTCATTGTTTTGTTAACTGTAATTGGTTGGGGATTGTTGTATTTTTATTTGTGTGCGTGTGTGACAATTGTTAATTTTGTTTCTATTGTATTGTAGGAGCCGAGGCTTCCAGGCAGGCCACTAGTTGTCCCTCGTGTGGTGGTGGGATACGACACTGAGTGCAGTGTGTGTGTTGTGTGCTCACGTATGCTTGTGTGCGTGTGTGTGGTGCACTTGCGGTAAGACCATTTGTATTTTTATGGAGTTTGGTGCTACGTAACTAGTTTACCTGCCATTGGTAAGCCTCTAACTCCCATTGTCCTTGTCCGTGTTGATGTTATTGCAACTACTGTTGGTGACTAATTTTAAAGTGATTTTTATATTAGATAATTAAGGAAAATAAAGTTTTGTATTTTTGGTATTCACGTCTCATGCCTGTTCCTTACACCAAGAACCTGTGTTAAATTCCCTGTGTACAGGGTGGCGTAGTCTGCTTCAATTTAGTATTAATTTCCTCTCAACTTACCACTTCGCCACACATTCATAACCGTGAATGTAATCCATAACCATTCATTTACCATCACGTAAAAAAAAAAAAAATGCTAAAATAAAAAATGCTAAATTTCGCTATCTATAATCCATAATAATTCCTGTATAGCAGTCCCACAACATTCTGTCACTCGATGACACTCGAATACCGTCAGAAAAGACGTATAATGTAATTTAGTGTTTGGTATAATGGTAATGTTGTTTTTGTGTGTTTACATAGAGTAGATGAATATGGCCAGGGTGTAAATGCACAGTACAGTTGCAATCTTATTGCCACATTATATCATTATAATAACATGATATATGCCTTCAGTGATTTCCTGAAGATAAAAACCAAAAAAATAACGGAACTGGAAGAGATCGCGATGACATATGGTGACGTGTGCAGGTGTTGTAGCGGTGTCCCATTTCTTAGGGGTCAATTTTGAAGCCCTTCCCCTTCACCCCCAAGAGGTATGGGTAGGGGTAGGGGTACAAAAATTGAATTCGGTTTGTGCCCATCTCTGTTGTAGACATCTGTATATGAAATTAAGCAGAAAATTAAATTGTGTTAAGATGCCTAAGACAAGCTTAAGATATAAGCTTAAGATATAAGCTCACATACATACATACATACATACATACATACATACATACATACATTCACAGAGCAAAATAACGTGTAGTTTAAAACTGAACCCCTACACCACCCCAGACTTCCAGATAGAATTTACAGAAAAACATCCCACACAAAACTGCTTAATTTAAAGACATGTATGATCCAGTAAAATACAGTAAATGTGATGTTACCCTAATATATGTGTATACAGTGTGCTAAGTATTGAACACGTCACCATTTTTTTCAGAAAACATATTTCTAAAGATGATGTTGACTTCTGATATTGAGTTTTCACTGGATGTTTGTAACAAACAAAGAAATCCATATATGCAAAAACGAATTAGTTTACAGATTAAGTTATGTGTAATAAAATGAAATGACACATGGAAAAAGTATTGAACACATGAAGAAAGGGAGCTATAGAAATGCAGTGAAAGCCCAGACAGCAGCTGAAATCTCTCAGTAGTTATTCAGCAACCCTCTGCCCTTCGTCAGTGTAAATTAATATTAGCTGCTTCAGTCCAACATCTACATTACCAGAATGATGAAGATGAAATCAGGACGGACATTTCAGCAAGACAATAATCCAAAACACAGCCAGGGAAACTCTCAAATGGTTTCAGAGAAAGAAAATGAAGCTGTAGAATGGCCCAGCCAATCACCTGACTTGAAACCAATAGAAAATGCAAAACAAAGATCAGATTTGACAGACAAGACCCACAGATCCATCAAGCTTTTTACACTCTGATGAAGTCTGTAAAAAAAAATCACACCTGAGCAATGCATGTGACTTCATTCTCCATATGAGAGGCGTCTTTATGCTGCCATCACCAAAAAAGCCTTTTATATAAAGTATTGAATACATTTCAGTAGTTCAGTACTTTCTACTTGTGTCATTCCATTGTTATTACATGTAACTTTTTTTTCAGATTCTTTTTTGTTTTGTTATATTGTTATGTTTGTATTGTTTGGGTATTTTCCTAAACCTGGTTCAATTCCATGTCAACAGGTCCTTTAGAAATTTTATTCCAAGGATAAAACATGACATGTTGAATACTTTTTCCCCACTGTATATTCAGTTCATTATGTTTAGTAGACTGAATAGCTTCCATGGGGTAAATTACATTGTATCACTTGAACTTGAGAAAGTTTAGCATCAGTTACTGATAACACGATTACTGGCTATTTAAAGCATCTTATGTAAATCAAAATTTGAATAGTTTAAAAATACCAAATGCATCTCTCTCTCACATGTCCTGCACTGTCCCAAAAAATTGCATCTGTTCTGGGTCACCCTACTGAAATCTGGATAGTTTAACTGCTCAAATACGATGTCCTGTATCTTTGATTTTATGGAGTCTGTCTTAATTTATATTCCAATAGCGTATAGAACAATATGCAAAACAGAAGCAAAGTTTACAGATAGGGCAATAGGGCGTGTAGATGAGAATGACTAGCAGTATATTGTAATTTTCCACTGAACTTGCACTTTGCAACAACACACAACAAAGCTATTTCTGAATAAAATGTTCACAATAGTCCCACATCAAATGTCTGATTTGTTTATATATTTTCAGGCCAACAGAATGATAAAATGCAAAGCCTGCCTTTTCATCTGTGAATCGTGGCTTGCTAAAATGTAATTAAAAACAGATAGTTCATTCTACCTATACGTATAGCCTAAGGCCTTATTTTAGAAATAGGTCAGGCACTGTGTCAGTGCTTCTCTCCACACAGTGAATAGAAGCAGATAACCCATAAAAATGTACAAGCCTACAATCAGACTGCTGGCCTACATTCACACAGCACAGCAACTCTTCCGCATTAACCCATGTTATACACGCCAACCCTGCCATCCCAGAGTCTTACACAGGCATGAGACATTACCTTTCTATATGGCTGACACTAAATGTTGTCTCATATATTGTGCACCATAAACTCAGCCATTGAGAAGTAAGATCTGTGACCATTCTACACAGAATAGTATCAAAAAATTTAGCTGCAATAGTTTTTGGGCCTGTTGTTTTATTTTAAGTCCTTAAAGTTCCAGTGTGTGGTTTTATAGACCTAAATTCTGGACCGTTAAAAGGTGATCCGTGAACAGTCCATATAGTATGTATTTATGATCTGATATGCATTTCTATCTTACATATTTCTTACCATAAAATGAAGTTTTCAATTGTTAAAATGTGATTGTGCGCATCATACTGTTGCCTATTAGCAGTGATAAAAAATTTACAAACATCTAAATTCATCTAAATTTCACTCATTCTATTGTGTGCTATCCTTACAGAACATCCAAAACACATCACAAGTTGCTGCCTGGCAATATAATCAGAGATCCCAATGTTCATTATGTCTGCATATTAACCCTGTGAAGGTGATTTGATCTTATCTTCATGTCATTTCTCTGATTACTCATTCCTTAATTTCATGAGAGTATTAAATCATATTGCATTACATCAACACTTGGCTGTCAGATGACAGTAATGAGCAGAAAGATCTTGATAGGGCCTGTTTATGATGCTTATGTGCTGGTGGACAGGACTTCATTGGCTGGATGTCCCTCAGGGGTTCCCTGTCCAAAAATACATGGCCATAATCTCAGATTCTGAATTGTGTGGACTACAGTGTTGTGACACTTTTGACACTTCCACCAGGAAGGTCACACATAAACTCAAACCAGAAAACTGCATTTTGTTTCTTAGTGCAAAATTTAGTTCCAGAGATAGAAATCATTCTTTTGATTGGATGCAGAACACTACACGAGCCAAAATACAATTTCATCCTTTTTCCATCCATCTTTTTCACAATGTCTTCTGTTTCAGTGTTTTTTTATTTTTTTGATTACTTCTATTGTTCTCATTTGGAAAGTTCTTAGAATAAAAATGTCTGCCAAATGATTAAACACAATGCAATGTAATGTAATATATCCTCTCCTCACTTGCTTGGCTGACCTGCTAGCAGCCTTGTGATTTCTCCCTTCCTCTTGTACAATTAAAAATGGAAAATGAAAAATGCAGAGTCAAGGTCAGATGAGTTCCTCTTATAAAATGAATGAGGTGAATAAGGCCTCCTAAAGATCTTGTTATAATGTGGCATGAGAGGATTTTACAAATGAAGACTTTTTTACCACAGGAACTCCAGTAAAACTCTGATTTTGTGTTTGACTGATTGTTTTTAAGGTGTTTTACCTGAGGAAGTAAACATAAAGAAAGGTGAAGGACAGGATACAGTGAACGCCATAGAGGAACAGTGTTATGATGATGCCTGCTGTGCCTGACTGCTCCGTCCGAAAAAAATGCCAATAGAGTTTGGCAGCATCTGCTAATGGTTCGTCTGCACTGTATAACAAACGCTGAACCAAAAGAAAACACACACACACACACACA
>CAIGQW010055454.1:851246-868042 GCA_903798125.1 Danio choprae | reverse complement strand
ACACACACACACACACACACACACACACACACACACACACACAATTTACTAAAAAGGTAATATACAAACATATAATCTGCAAACTTAGAGAGCTACTTTAACCACAAATTCTGGAAAATGTAAGAGAAACAGACAACTGTACTCTGAGGTGCACTCCACTCCCCTATTGCACATGTATCACAGTTTTAAAGGATTTCTTTGCAATCTGTTTGAGGATTTATTTTCAATCTGTTTGCATAAAAGTCTTGGTAGATACTAATGATGCTGGGGCACTCCATTTGTTAATTTAATTAAATTTTATTTTAGCTTCTTAAAAAATACAAAAAATACATTAAAGTATTTATGTAATTGAAAATATATCATTATTCATTCAGTCATTCATTTTCATTTCGGCTTAGTCCCTTTATTAATCTGGGGTCGCCACAGCGGAATGAACCGCCAACTTATCCAGCATATGTTTTACGCAGCGGATGCCCTTCCAGCTGCAACCCATCTCTGGGAAAAATCCTTACACACCCATTCACACTCATACACTACGGACAATTTAGTCTACCCAATTCACCTATACCGCATGTCTTTGGACTTGTGGGGGAAACCGGAGCACCCGGAGGAAACCCACGCCAACACAGGGAGAACATGCAAACTCCACACAGAAACGCCAACTGACCCAGCCGAGGCTCGAACCAGCGACCTTCTTGCTGTGAGGCGAACGTGCTACCCACTGCGCCACTGTGAGGCCCATATATCATTATTTAATTCTTTATTTTTATTCTATATATTCAAATACTGGGGCGATGCAGTGGCGCAATGGGTAGCACAATCGACTCACAGCAAGAAGGTCGCTGGTTTGAGCCTCGGCTGGGTCAGTTGGCATTTCTGTGTGGAGTTTGAATGCTCTCCCCGTGTTCGCGTGGGTTTTCCTCCGGGTGCTCCGGTTTCCCCACAAGTCCAAAGACATGCGGTATAGGTAAATTGGGTAAGCTAAATTGTCCATAGTGTATGTTTGTGAATGAGTGTGTATGGATGTTTCCCAGTGATGGGTTGCGGCTGGAAGGGCATCCGCTGCTTAACACATATGCTGGATAAGTTGGCGGTTCGTTATGCTGTAGCGACCCCAGATTAATAAAGGGACTAAGCCGAGAAGTAAATGAATGAATAAATTCAAACACTTCAAATCTAAATACTACAAAAAGTTAAAAAAATAAACCAATAATAAATAATCTCTACAGTCTGGCTATCTGATCCTTGTGCTTACATACAATTTTACTTGTAAAATGACTTTGCAAGATAATGTGAAACTTCTATTTACAGTGCAGAAGTGTCCACGTTATTTTAAGTGACTTACCCCCAGGATGGCATCTACAGCGAAGACCGCCAGAGGGTCCAGCACTGTCCACACTGCCGCAGCCATGATAAACTTTGACAGGAAGGAGGGCGGTGAGCCAAACACTAGCTGACAGCCCCATCTGATCAGGAGCAGCAGTAGCGTAGCTGCATTCAAGGTCAGGGGGCCCAGCAGCACCAGCAGAACCTCCTCCAGGGTAGACAGCAGCGAACCCTGATAGACCAGATCCACTGTGTGTGCTCCCAACCAAAATCTGCCCACAACGAGATATTATGGAAACTGATTAATCCACAATGCAAGATAATCAAATAAAAATAAATGATAAATCTACGTACTTTATAACAGCTGCAAACCTTTAACTAAAGCAATTCCAAGCTGCGGTATAGGCTTTTCATGCAACGTTAGATGCAAAAATGAATCCATTATACAGCCATAACGAAAGATATAAATAAGCAAAAATCAAATCAAACATTAAAAATAAACTGAAATTTATAAGAACTGCAGTGTTTTTACACAAACTTGCATATCTTTCCTAATCTTCCATCATCTCTCTGCTCATTAATCTCTTTGTTACCTGAGAATATTTTCACTCTTCATTTCTCCTATTTGGACCACTTCTGCTGTTCACGTTCACCACTTTTCTACTCTACTTTGAAACTTATCAAAATTAAATGAAGGTATTTCCAATAAATGTTTAGGGCTGTGATAACACAATCATATAATAGCATTGATAGGATGGCACAGTGCCAGAAGGTTTTTTTTTTTTTATAACATCTAACAGTGCATGAACCAGCCATAATTAGGTCACAAACAAGAAGAGCCTATGATGATAAGCAGGGGTGTAGCCATCAATTCAGAAGGACAGAAGGAGGAGAAAAAGCCAAGTGTAATAGCATTCTATTTTGTTCTATTCTATTCTATCCCGTAGTCCATGGTTTATAAAATAATGTAAAAAAAGGTCATCTACACCACATTTTGATAAACACACCATACAACTGAACTCAACTGTCATAGTAATGTGATCTTATCAGCAGAACAATAACAAACAATAAAGTAATATTTAGTGTGATTTCATTTACTTTTTTACATTTAAGTCACCTTTTTATTTATTTTTCAAGCTTCTAATAAGTATTATTTCATATTAATAAATGCCACAGACACAAAAACAATTCTGGTAACCATTCCTGCAGTCAGCATACCAACTGCACACTCTCTCAAAACATGCAACACATGGCATTGTGCTGTGTGATTTTTATTGTGGCCCGCCTAATACACACCTGTGCAATATCTATGCTTAAGAATCAGTATCTTGATGTGACACAATTGTGAGGTGGATGGATTATCTTGGCAAGAATATTCAGGAATCCAACATGGAAGATAAACAAACATGATGCACTTATGTTGCAAAGACACTAACACTATATAGACCAGAATATAGACCAGACCAAGAACTAATGAAGACATGTGGTGAATGATACAAAAAGGTGTGGGGCTAACCATAACATGTAATAATAATAATAATAATAATAATAATAGCTGCAAGCAGCAATGAAGGGGCCAAGCACTTCAGAGCCAGAAAGAGCAAAACAGTCCAGATGCAGAATAACCACGTGTCGGTGCTCTAAACAAAAATAATTTTGCCTATTGACATGAATTTAACAAAACTTGGTCATCATGGTCTGACGATGATCTGAGTCAAATTTGGTGATATTTCGGTAAACGGTCTAGGAGCAGTAAAAAAAAATTTTTTAATCAAAAACAAAATGGCGGATAGGAATTTAATAGATTTTGGCATATTTGGCATCAATGGTAATATAACAAGACAAGTGTTATGTCAAGGAGGAATGTTTAGAAAACGTTATTAGCAATTTTCAAAAATTGATTCTAACTTTTGGCCACAAGGTGGCGCTGCTCCAGAAATTTTTGAGTACCTTCAGGGCATGGTGTTGAAGATGTATACTATGTTTTGTAATGATACGTGAATATGTTTGTGAAATATAGCATTTTTTGACAAAAGTCTATATGGCCGACGCACAAAATTGCTGACCTTGGAAAATCGGACATCCTTCAACTCGTCATGCTCTGTTAGATGTGAAGAGACCGGTTTTATGAGTTTTGGACGAAGGGTTGAGATGATATAAGCAAAAAAAGCTATTTTTTATACCTCCAGACCACTAGGGGGCAGTGCATCAAAACGCTGCAGATAACCCCAGACCATGGTTGTCATAACACGCACCAAGTTTGGTGGGAATACATCATTGTGTTATGGAGATAACACCTCAAGTCCATTTTCACAAGCTTTACGTTAGATTTGTTTGCAAGTTAAACAAAAACAGTACGTCAAATCAACTTGAATTCCATAACTTTTGGTCAAGCTGGTCTGTAGATCATGTGATTCAATGTTGGTCAAAATCGGATAAATGGCCTAGGATGACTTCGATCAAATAGGTTTTGCAAAAAATTCAAAATAGCGAAAAACTTTTCATGACGGAAAATGACGTCAATGCGTTTGAATCAGCTTGAGCTGAATTTTGATTGTAGCACATTCGGTTCAAACGTTATACCAATAAACATAAGTGAAACTTTGGACAAGTGGTGGCGCTAGAGAGTTTGAGTTAGAGACTTCAGGTTTGCTGTGGTTCATGCTGACACTGCCCTCTATCATTGTGCCAAATTATACAACCTTCCCGCATACGGTTATATTGGCTGCCATTCAAATCTGAAAGAAGAAGAGGAAGAAGAAGAAGAAGAAGAAGAAGAAGAAGAAGAAGAAGAAGAAGAACGCTAACCAAAACTGCTTGGCCCCTAATAATACTATAACTACTACTACCACCACCACCACCATTACTACTTCGACTAACAACAACAACATATGGGCAAAATGTTTACTGCAAACTTTAATAAATTGCATTGCATGACTTAAATTAAATACTCTCCATAAAATGTAAAGAAAACTATCAGAAAATGCAGTAAGATCAGCTGCCAAAATCATTGCAGCTAGAGCTTTTCTGCACTAATGTTTTGCCATGTGTCAGTAAATCCTGACAGTAGTTTGGCAGAAAAAGAGTTTGTACTGGCAAAAGTTATTATTAAATCTGGCACTTAGGATTATATTTTAGATTGATAGTCAATGTAAATTTGATTTGTCAATCTAAACTCAGTTTGAGAATCAGTTTGATTTGCATCAAGATTTAACTTGATTCCACTGCATTCAAGATCCAGTTTTATTTGATCTGCTTCTAGACTATGCAGTTGAAGTCAAAATTATGTTTTTTTTTTCTTTTTCAAATATTTCCCAAATGATGTTTAACAAAGCAAGGAATTTTTCACAATATTTCCTATAATATATTATTCAACGTTCGCCTCACAGCAAGAAGGTTGCTGGTTCGAGCCTCGGCTGGGTCAGTTGACATTTTTATGTGGAGTTTGCATGTTCTCACCGTGTTAGCGTGGGTTTCCTCCGGGTGCTTCGGTTTCCCCCACAGGTCCAAAGACATGCGCTATAGGTGAATTGGGTAAGCTAAATTGTCCATAGTGTATGAGTGTGTGAATGAGTGTGTATGGATGTTTCCCAGGGATGGGTTGCGGCTGGAAGGGCATCCGCTGCGTAAAACATATGCTGGATAAGTTGGCGGTTCATTCTGCTGTGGCGACCCCAGATTAATAAAGGGACTAAGCCAAAATGAAAATGAATGAATGAATAAATATATTATTCATTATTATCAAAGTTTTTAATTTCCTTTAAACCATTTTAAGGTCAATGTTATTAACTCCCTTAAGAAATATCTTCATTTGATTGTCTACAGAACAAACCATCATTATACAATGACTTGCATAATTACCAGAACTTGTCTAGTTAACCTAATTAACCTAGTTAAGCCTTTAAATTGCACTTTAAACTGAATACTAATATCTTGAAAAATATAAAGTAAAATATTATGTACTGTCATCATGGCAAAGATAAAAGAAATCAGTTATTAGAAATTTGTTATTTAAACTATTATGTTTAGAAATGTGTTGAAAAAAATCATCTTTGCTTTAAACAGAAAATGGGGAAAACAAATACATGGGGGCTAATAATTCTAACTTCAACTGTATGTGATACAATTCGATTATATTGACAAACATAAAACACACTCTTCAAGTTAATTTTCAGATGCTTTTCAGTAAATTACGTCAACAGACCCAGCCACCTAACACAATTCACTTCAACTTTTACAACAGGTCCTGTGTTGGTAATGAAGAGTTTTTCCACATGCTTGCGGTGCAATAAAATCCACAGAACACATGTTGTTGTATAGACGGGTGGGACTCATTTGGCAGTACAAGGTTGTGTGCTGATTTTGGAGTGTATTTGTGTGTGTGTAGGAGTAAGGGGGGTGGTATTTGTGAGAATGCTGGGGGTAATGAAATGTGCGTGGGGTAGAGTGAGAGAGAGAGACGCTAATGACTGCGGGGCGTGCGAGTGTGTGTGTGTGTGTGTGTGTGTGTGTGTGTGTGTGTGTGTGTGTGTATGTGCGTGTGTGCTGTCAGTTTGCAGCTGATCTCTGACCGCTACTGTGGTCACCAGCCCTGTAGAGAAACGCTCGCAGCGGACAAACGGACAGACATGTGGAACATGTCATGAGCCCATGACCCCAGCCCCAGTGTTTTCCACTTGTTTCTCCCTCGTCTGTCCTTCTCTACATTCCTCTCATCTTCTGTCAGTCGTTTTCCAGCATTAAATGATTAGACTTGTTTGGCAACAACACAGCTTGGTGCATAAGAATATTCACTGAATGACTCCTGGATGATAAATTAAATTAACACCACATGCAAAACAGAACCAAACTGCGGTATCACACAGGGGTTGTGATGAAATGCTGTCCACACAATATAGGAAAATAAATTCTTTCCAAATAAGAAAACGTAGGCCTGTACCACCACATGTTAAAATAAACTGACTTTCTCCTCTTGAGGCTGTAAAGTTTAGACAAGCATTATATTGTGCCAGCGTGTGCTTGTATGCATGCATATAAATGTACACACACAACATATGACAACAGTGTATGATTCACCTGCAGGCCTATCTGTGGTGCGTGCGTGTGTGTGCACATGTGTGTGTGTATCCAGTGAATTATTATAAGCAGACATTTGTAAAGGTCAGCATACCCTATCCTGGAATAATTCTGCATGTATTTGTGTGTTTGGAATAATGATGAGCTTGACACTGTGTTTGGAAGTGACTGTTTTGTGTGGAGGGTCACCTGTTGATGGGGATTTGTTGAGTCTGCAGGAAGATCCACTGGCTACAGTAGTGCAGGTACAAGCGGGGAAACCATATTAAACTGAACAAGAAAATGCTCAGACTAATCTGAGACAGACGAGGACGTGGACGGCAGGACAAACCGAGCAGTGACGGGAGGAGACGCACAGCCAGATGTGTTCTCTCAGCTGTCCCACAACATACAGAGGAAGACTTGTGCCGGTCAGATCTAGGAATGACAAATATATGGATAAGCAGTTTACTAAGAAAAAAGTTTTTGTTTGTTTGTTTTGTGAGCTCCTCACTAATGGTAAAGCATATATGAATACAAATTTTAAAAAAATCACAAATCTTATATCTGCTTAAGAGGGTGTATTTATGCATAAAATATACATTAGCTATAATATAAAGATTGCAGGGCCTCACGGTGGCGCAGTGGATAGCACATTCACCTCACAGCAAGAAGGTCACTGGTTCGAGCCTCGGCTGGGTCAGTTGGCGTTTCTGTGTGGAGTTTGCATGTTCTCCCCATGTTGGCGTGAGTTTCCTCCGGGTGCTCCGGTTTCCCCCACAAGTCCAAAGACATGCGCTATAGGTGAATTGGGTAAGCTAAATTGTCCGTAGTGTATGAGTGTGAATGGGTGTGTATGGATGTTTCCCAGAGATGGGTTGCAGCTGGAAGGGCATCCGCTGTGTAAAACATATGCTGGATAAATTGGCGGTTCATTCCGCTGTGGCGACCCCAGATTACTAAAGGGACTGAGCCGAAATGAAAATGAATGAATGAATAAAGATTGCATGCCATTTCTGTAAAATTTGCTAAACTCCCAATCAATCCATGATAAAGTTTTACCAAACTGCATCACTTTTAGTCATCAGAACAAATTTAACACAATAAAATAAAGTTTTTGTGGACAAGTGTCGATAAGATTTATTTTAAGTCTCTCATGCTCATGAAAACTGCATTCATATATTTATAACGTAAAGTATATATAGTTTGAACTGTTTTTTTTTTTTTGGTTTGGTTACACTTAGCAATATAGGACAAGTAGTTAATGTATTTACTAGCATAAACAAACAAGGAACAAAATGTTTAGTGCAGTATTTATATCTTTGCTAACATCAGTTAATGAAAATTATTTAAAAAAAATAAAAGCACAATAGATTTTTATAATGCATTAGTAAATGTTGAACTACAATTACTAAATGCTGTACAAGCATTGCTCATGTTTGTAAATACATTACATTAACTACAGTAAGTGTCCTGTATTGTAAATTGTTATTTACCCTTAACACTGTAAATTAAAATCTCACTCTCCATAAACTTTTAAATTGTAGCAAACACACACACACACACACACACACACACACACACACACACACACACACCACCAATATATTGTACACTATTTTTATTATAGAGAATGATCATACCCAAGTATGTTTGCCAATTTTAAGCAATCACAAATGACTGGAGATAACGAAACAATGGGTTTAACAAAACAAACAACATCCACACAAACCCAAGTGTCTTTCTGTAAATCTACAACAACCTATACAGAGTTATTGTGTCAGGGAGGCTTCCCTGTCAAGCAGCATTATGCTACCATGGCAAATAAATCCTGACTCGCATCGCCTCTCTAATGAACGTATCATTGATATATGAACAGAAATATTTTTAGCCGCCTGCACTGAGTGGCTTTTCAAGAGAAAATGACTAATGCAATATGAAATCTGTTATTGCCACAAAACAATATTTTATTGCTATAGCTCCATCTCTTGAGGTTCGTTTTAAAGAAAGTGTGGCATGAGTGTGCCTGCTTTAAATGTGACACAGAAAATAATCTAATGTATGACATTTATCTTATGCTGTAACATTTAGACTTTTTACTATTTCAATTGTTCTCAGTAAGTGTAAGTAATATGAACAAACGTCTAATTGCATTTGTAATGCAAAATGCATTGTTTGTGCTGTGGACATGCGTGACACCACATTTATTGTTTGGTTGAATTACAGTGGCAGTGATCGAAAATTAACTCTACACACCCTTTTCTACACAGACAATCTTATGTTATGGCCTGATGCCTATGAGGAAAAGCACAGCGAGTGACCCTAAGAAGTCTCTGTGCCTTCAGTTACTGATTCAAATTTGGAGGCACTTAAAGGCTCCTTTATTTGCAGAATTAATTCATTCTGAATTTGTCACTTTTTTGAATTTGGTCTCTCCTCTCAATAAGAGTTGATGTTTGAAAAACCTAATGTTTTACCTCATGTTTGCTTGTGTTGACATGTCGGGTTAGTAATATCATTAAATTACAAATGTGATTCCAATCTACTAAGGCTAGTATGACAACTAGTGTAATAAAAATTGCCACAGAAATGTTTAACTTTGGAGTAAAAATAAAATAAAATAAACAAAAAATAGCAAAGGGCCTCATGGTGGTGCAGTGGATAGCACGTTCGCCTCACAGCAAGAAGGTCGCTGGTTCGAGCCTCGGCTGGGTCAGTTGGCGTTTCTGTGTGGAGTTTGCATGTTCTCCCCGTGTTGGCGTGGGTTTCCTCCGGGTGCTCCGGTTTCCCCCACAAGTCCAAAGACATGCGGTATAGGTGAATTGGGTAAGCTAAATTGTCCGTAGTGTGTGAGTGTGAATGGGTGTATATGGATGTTTCCCAGAGATGGGTTGCAGCTGGAAGTGCATCCGCTGCGTAATACATATGCTGGATAAGTTGGCGGTTCATTCCGCTGTGGCGACCCCGGATTAATAAACGGACTAAGCCGAAATGAAAATGAATTAATTAATGAATGAATTAATTAATTAATGAATTAATTAATAAATAAATAAATAAATATTTTATAGCACATAAGCTTTAGTCAACTTGAAGCCATGCTATTTTGCTCTGTCACTGTGTCATTCTGTTCTCTAATTAAAGCATTAACACAAGAATTTAAGTAGTGTTTGAGCCAGAGCAAGACTCTTTGTTTTACCCCAGCTAAACTTGTGAACCAGTGAATTGTGCAAGCATGTACACATGTGAAAAATTTAAAATAGTGGTGCACAGTGATTGATAGCATAATGTAAGATTTGGTATAGTCAGTGTGTATACATTAACAACCCTTGACACAAAAGGCTGAATTTTACACAACTGATCCCAAGTGGATAACATTCACTTTGCAGACAGCAATGAGAAGTACAGCTTTGATGTCATGTCTATCTGAAGCTATACGCATGAGATGAGAGACAGCACAGCTTTATTCTGTGAGTTAAGAGATATCACAGAGAAGAGAACTATACAGACATGCAAGAACATTCCACTGCACATCTCTATGCAAACTTCAAAATCCCACATTTACATAATACATGCAACTAATTGGAACCAAGCCATATTATATGCACAATCACAAATTCTAACTGTTTATGATGATGTCATGTTGTGACAATCAGCCAGTAGCTATGTTTCCATCCACCTATGTCGCACAAATAGACGCTTAAAAGAAATGCCAATATGCGCATATATTTTTAACAAAAAAACATATGTGCACAACTGAGTGAGATCAACTTTTATATATGCTAATATAAATATAATTATAAACGCTAATATACCAAATAAATTCCATTATGCAAATCTAAAAAGTCATTTGACTTTTAACAGATCATGTGATGATTAAATGGGTACATTGAGACACCATTAATGGGCAAACCTGTGGACCGACTACATTGCAGAACATCGAAAAGTTGTTTTGGTCATTCTAAAATGCCTTAGTCAGAATCCATCATTAAAGTGGTCTAGTATTATTACCTCCCAGTCCCAGAATTGAGTTGATGTGCTCCCAAAGAGTGGTCTCGCACCTCCAAAAGCCCCCGCACTTTCATTGCGTTTCGTCTTCTAAGGCACAGGTAATTTTAATCTTTAAAAAGGCCCACTGCGGCTTCTCCTACTACAGCATAATCAATGTATATTTTTGGATATCTGGTGCCAGGGTAGCACAGTGGCTCAGTGGTTAGCACTGTCGCCTCACAGCAAGAAGGTTGCTGGTTCGAGTCCCGGCTGGGCCAGTTGACATTTTTGTGTGGAGTTTGCATGTTCTCCCTGTGTTTGTGTGGGTTTCCTCAGGGTACTCTGATTTCCCCCACAATATAAAGACATGCACTAAAGGTGTATTGAATAAACTAAATTGGTCATAGTGTATGAGTGTTTGTGTGAATAAAAGCGTAAAGGTGTTTCCCAGGACTAGGTTGTGGCTGGAAGGGCATCTGCTGCATAAAACATATGCCGGAATAGTTCGGAGTATGCCGGCGGTTCATTCCGCTGTGGCGAATTTTGAAATAAAGACTAAGCCAAAGGAAAATAAGGGAATGAATATTTGGTGCCAGTTTTTCAGTAAGTGAGGATTTTGTTCTCTTTGACTCATAGGATGGAAATAGCATTTTATTTGCCCATGCTTCATGCAATATTTTTCTAGTTTTGCACATCATCTTTGGAAGGAAACATATACTGGTGGACTGATGTGCTGAAATAGAAGAAGAACAATGGACCGTTTTTTACATTTCTGGGTTTCTCAGTAGCGGAAGTCATAATAGATGGGTGAACTTAGAGCACAGTGAATGGGAGAGTACAACAAATATTTTTTTTACAATCCTATTTGCTGAAATAATAAAAGAAAAACTCCAAGATGGTGTTATCAAGACTTTGAGAAAAAGTAAAAAAATTGTTTTCTTTCTTGCCCATACACACCACATTTCAAACACCTCACACAAGCATTAATTAGTTTTTTGTAAATGTATGCAAAGATAATATAATATATACAGTACATAAATACATATAAATGTTTTAAAAATTATAATTCAAGGATGTCTTGTGAAAAGGGTCCGTAATGCAGGTTGTAATAGCTTTGTCACATCTGTCCAAGTCAAGGTAATTTGATGCTTTTGAGTGTCAAAAACAGGATGTAATGTAACCAAATTTAAATCTTAAAATGCCCCCAGCACATAATAAATGGTTTAATAATCAATAACCATTGCGCTGTTTAAACCAACGGTCCCTGGATGCCATTTAACACAACAATCTCTCTTCCCACAAAGCCACAGATCATTTCGGCGCAGTTTGGATATCATTTTCTTTGGCCTCTTGCATCCTGTTTTCCACAAATATTTTACAATACAATGCAGATTTATATCTTGCCTTGTTTTTCCACAATTATCTTCACATCTCTAGATTTTATAGGAAAGCCCATTTCCCTGTTTCTGGCAGGGTGAGAAGCACATAAATGTGTTTCATTGAGAAAAAGGCAGCAAGAGGAGATTCGGGGTGTAGTAAAAGAGAATTACTGCCGCTGAATTAGAATACGGTTCATAATTAGAATAGGAATTTTGCCACTGCCAAATTATCAGAATTATTTGCAGCTGAGAGCAGAGGGGAGATGGGCACTGGGGTACTTTAACCTAATCGAATACAGGGGGGAAAAATGTGTTCCACTTAATTAGCGGATCTTGTTTGACTAATAGCTAACCGCTCCTTTTTTTTTTTTTTTTTTAGCAACGAAGCTCCTACATATGAGAGAAGTGCTTGAGTCTCTATAAAAACAGAAACGTGGAGTATATGAACATTTCACAGATTGATTAACCCCTCCAGTGTTCTGGATCTTGCATCCAAACGCTCTTCCACACCCCATGTACATGAGGAGTCCAAGCCAACGCAACATGAGTATGTTTATAGGCTGGTTGCGTTTATCGGTAGGGAATCTCACTTGGTAGTGCCCAGACCCACAGAGTCTAATAAACACAGTGGAAACTTGAAGTCTGTGAATGCACCTGAATCCACCGAGATCGCTTTTCAGCAGGTTATTCAGCAAAAGCTTGGTGTAAAGTTTCTTACTTTCATGGCACAAGTTCAGTGCTTCCCAGCACAGCACAGCACTGGTGGATTTTAGCAGGAAATGAATCATCAGCTACTGCAAACTCAATCTCTGCACCACTGATATTTGGAAAAAAAACTAAATAAAGCATGGCAAGAACTAGCAAATTTTCTGCCAGTTCTTTTAAAATGAAATTAGTCTATTTTGCATGCAACTAGGCCATGAACCACAAAAAACATGACCAATAAATTATGTGCAGCTTTCAAATTATCCTAACAAAACAGGCAAATGTTAAGTTTGTTACATTTTCAAATACATCTTAATTATAATGTCCTGGTTACGTCCAGAACCCATGTTCCCCAAACAGGGAACGGAGACGTGTGTCTGGAACAGACTATGGGAGTACGTCAGACGACCAATCACTCTGAAGAGTAAGAAAACAGGCCAATAAATGCCAAGTAAATTGGCAGAGCTCAGCTCCAAAGTCGGACAGTAATTAGCTATTAGTGCTATATAAGCTGCCGGCTGAAAAGCAAGTCTTAGAATTCCCTGCTGAAGAGCCGAACACTCAACTAACAGCTGGAAACTCAGCTGCTGTGGCAGTGGAAACACACGTCTCCATTCTTCGTTCTCTGTTATTGGTTACCCAATAATCGGGAGGAAACCGGCTCCACTCAAAAATTATAAAATCTCGCGAATATGATAGGTGTCGCCCAGCCCACAGCTCTGCAGATATCTGTAAGAGAAGCACCGCGTGCTAATGCCCAGGAGGATGCGACACTTCTAGATGAGTGTTCTCTCATGTTCGGGGGAGGTGGCTTGCCCTGGCATTCATAAGTTTGGCAACTATCCAGTGGGCCAACCTCTGTTTTGATACGGCACTTCCCTTCTGCCAACCACCATAACAGATAAAGAGCTGTTCACATCGTAAATTTTGCATTCATTTCACATAAAGGCGCAAAGCGTGAATGGGACAAAGCAGTAAATAGGCTGGGTCTGCCTCCTCTGAAGGCAGCGCTTGCAGGTTTACCTCCTGGTCTCAAAATGGGGTGGTAGAAACCTTGGGCAAATAGCCGGGCCTGAATTCCAGGCATGATTCACTGACCAAAAATGCCTCCAGATCCCCAACTCTCTTGAACAATGCTAAAGTGATTAGCAGTGCTGTCTTCATGGACAGAATTTTTTATGATATTGAGTCGAGTGGTTCGAATGGATCTCCCTGCAGACCCGCCAGGACAACAGAAAGATCCCAAGAGGGCATGAGAGGGGGCGGGATGGATTTAATTGCTGCGCGCCTCTGAGGAATCGGATGATTAGATTATGCTTCCCGAGCGTGTTGCCATCCACCACATCATGCTAAGCAGAGATGGCAGCCATGTAAACCTTTAGTGTGAAGGGTGACAGACTACGCTCCAACTTATCCTGAAGGAAGGATAACACAATGCTAATCTGGCAAGTTCGGGGGTCTTCTCATCGAGAAGCGCTCCTCTCAGTGAATAGACTCTACTTAGAGGTGCCTCGTAGAGGGTGAGTGATGGTGTTAACCACCGAAACCGGTATGTCACATAAATCTTCTGCGCTCCGTCCATGGACCACACGTGGAGGTTCCAGAGATCTGGGCATGGGTGCCAGAGGGTGCCCCGTCCCTGGGAGAGGAGATCCTCTCTCAGGAGAATGTGCCAGGGAGGGGCCGTCGCAAGGAGTGTGAGTTCGGGAACCGAGGTCCGGTTGGGCCAGAGAGATGCAACAAACAAGACCTGCTCTTCGTCCTCCCTGACTTTGCACAGTGTCTGTGCAATTAGGCTCACTGGGGGAAACGCATATTTGTGCAAGCCCAGTGGCCAGCTCAGGGCTCAGACAGGAAAGCACCAGCCTAGTGCGGTCCTCTGAGAGGTGCGCGACCATATCGATGATGACCACTCGGTGCGTGTCGTCAGATAACCTGCACACTTTGGAAGGGAGTTTCGGTGGACCTCTCCAGGTGGAGGCGCCCTTCAGGCAAAGATTGACCGCAATAGCGCGCTCCACCTGAGGAATCGCCTCATATACCCTGGCTGCTCCGCCATCGAGGGCAGTGAGAGCGGAAGCGCACAAGGTCTGGGCAGAAAAAGGTGCACTCCATGCCTGCGTAAGCTCACTGTGAACCTCCGGGAAGAAGGGGACGGCTTGGAAGGCTTTGCCTTAATACCCGGAATAACACAGCTAACATGTCCGATTCCAAATCCGAGATCCCACTGACAGCCCCGGAGGGTGGCACGAGATCTGGATTGTCATCAGAGCTTGTTAACCCGCCCTCTGATAAGCGATGGACATCACGTGACGGAGGATGTACCAGCACTCCCACTCGAACCTTAGACAGAGCACACCGAAGAGGAGCAAGGGGACGCGGGCCCGAAGGCGACGGAAAAGCCCCCACTGTAACCCTCAGGCCTGCCCAAGTGCTAACCGCTTGGCGGGGAGCAGCAGAGGTGACGCTAACTTACCTTACTTACCTGTGAAGCGTTGCTTCGTAGAGGATGCTCTAGCCTGAGTGACGTGTTAACCACTGAACCAGTAGGTCACAAGTCCTTCATGCTCCATCTATGTATACCACACTTGAGGTTCCAGAGATCTGGGCACAGGTTGCAGATGGTGTCTGTCCCAGAGAAGAAGGTACTTCTTCAAAGGGATATGCCAGGGAGGGGCCGTCACGAGGAGAGAGCTGAAATGCAGGTCAGGTTGAGCAAGAGAGGTGCAATAAAACAGACCTGCTCCTTGTCCTCCCTGATGTTTCACAGAATCTGTGTTAGTAGGTTCGCTGAAGAAAAATTTGTATTTACGCACGCCAGTGGGTGCACTGGGCCAGCCGTGTCCAGTGCACCCAAAACGCACCCATAACAGCTGGAAACTGCCGTGAGAGCGCATCAGCTGCACGGCTGAGCTCGCCTGGGATTAGAATGACACGCAGCGATTTCTGCCACTTATGACTCCAGAGGAGCAGACGGTGAGCGAACTGAGTCATGCGGCGAGAGTGTATACCCCCGTGCAGTTGATATACGCCATCGCTGCTGTGCTGTCCGTCCTGACCAGCACGGCGCATCGCGAGATACACTGCCACCAGCCCCAGGCAAATAATATGCCAATGCAACCGGGTTCCTTCCACTAAGCTGCATGCCCGCAGCACACGGCCCCCCAACGCGTATTGGAAGCATCCGTCAGAACAACAACATGCCTGGACACTGGTTCTAGAGGCACAAAGGCCTGTAGAAACGCGGAGTCCGTCCAGAGGCTGAGGGTGCGGAGACACAGCGGAGTGGGGACCCGATCGTGAAGCGGTCTCATATGGAACATCCTGTGCACCGTGACAGCAGCTGCGGATGCCACATGTCCCAGGATCCTCTGAAATAATATCAGTGGGACCACAGTTTTCCTGTCAAACTTTCTCAGACAGGTCGGCATCAGCTCAGCGCGCTTTCGGGGGAGATGTGCCATCATGGTAAACGAGTCCAACTCCAACCAGAGAAAAGAGATGCTCTGCACGGGGCAAGCCTGCTCTTTACTCGGTTGACCCGGAACCCCAACAGGTCGAAGTACCGAAGCACCCAGTCCCTGTGCATAACAAATTGGTCCCACGAGCCCGTCATCGAGATAATAGAGTATGCAGATGCCATGAGCCGAAGGGGCGTTAGGGCATCCTCTGTGAGCTTGGTGAAACCCCACGGAGACCTATGCTCAACCCTCGACAAGCCATCTCCAGCCTCGCCGCTAAAGCAGCCCGGGTGAGGATGGCCATCATATCAGTTTCCATATTCGGAGCCTTGCTTACCACCCCTGAGGGAGAAAGCAGGTCTGAATTGTCATTGGAAAATGACAGCCCATCCTCCGATGCAGTGATGGACATCTGGTCCTCTGTGTCATTGAGTGAGAGAGCGACCATCCCGTAGGATGGAGCACTTCTCTCACTCGAAGCTGGGTAACTTCTCGAATCCTTTCGACACAAACTCTGAAAAAAAAAAATTCTGGCTTCTTTTGTTTTGATTTGTTTTTTTGTTAAACAGATACATTTGTAAATTTTATTTAATTGTCAGTGCTTAGGGTTTGTTTGTTTGTTTGTCTTTGTTGTTTGTACAACTTGAAAATCCTTAATTAAAAAAAAAACCTTTCCTTTTCTAAATTATGATTAATGAGGTAAACTATTAATTTGTTGGTGGGGGGGGGGGGGATGTATGGCTCAGTTGCTAGGAACCTCAACATGAGTCTGAGTCCAGCAAAACATGAGTCCAGTGAAATTTATTAACTACACTTGTAGTTAATAAATTAACATTCATATATATATATATATATATATATATATATATATATATATATATAT
>CAIGQW010055454.1:825537-836611 GCA_903798125.1 Danio choprae | reverse complement strand
CGCCCCCTGGTGGCTTGGAGGACGTGACAAAGTGCTGAGATATTACAACTTGACTGGGAAGCTGATATGATGATGTTGTTTACCGGTAAACTTTGAAGGAATTCAGAGACTGGACTGGACTGGAGAACCCCACACCACTGAAAACAGTTAAGTTTCTTAGAAGATTGCAGATTACTGATTTAGGATATATTGATTTGCAGACTACTGGCATAGGGGAATGAGAGGACTTAAAAGGGAGAACGCAAAAGAGTATGCAGGAGGAAATACACAGGATAGTGATGCCCAGATATTGCTGTAGCGTAGATGTAAGCTTACTGGCTAGCTTGAAGGTGAGTAGCAGGTAAGAAGTCTTCTTTGCTAGACAGAAGCCAGAAAAAGAGTGAAACGTGGTTGTGGGTGCCTATCTACCTGTAGTAAATAGAGTGTAGATTTATTCAGTAATAAGGTGATAACAAATTATGATTTCGATGATTGGGTGTGTTGATTGATATCAGAGAGACTTTTAAGGAACAGGTACGTGTAGACTTCATATCATTTATATGCCATTATGTGTCATTTTTGAAGAGCTGCCCTACAGTCACAAGATATACTACATGGGATTAAATCAAATCAACATATTCAAAGATATTAGTAAAATATGAACTGGCAACAAATAGAGTTCTTCGCTTAAAGCTAGTGTAATACTTTATTGTTGTTCATCTACACTGAAAATTTCTACATTATTGTTATTATTAACTTTCATACATAAGATGTTTTACTAATATCTATATATATATATATATATATATTAGTAGAATATATTCCAGGTGTTTTGGTGCGTCAGGGGAATTAGAAAATGTCAGCAGTTCTACCTGTGAGTTACTTCAGAAAATTGTTTCATTAAAATTTATCGGCCTATAATTTTAATTATTTCTATATATCCCGAAAATGCAAAATAACAATTAACAATATAAAATGCAAGCAAAAATATAAAGACATATTTAGATGTACAAAACCAACACAAATGGCATGGCTATGTTGAATGGCCTATTTGCTTTTCCTGGGAATCAAACCCATTATTTCTGAAAGTTATGTTTTTTTTTATTATTTAGATCATGACATAATAAAAATACTGTATATGAACTGGAGCAAGTTTGAATGTTCCTGGCATTCCATGACAACAATAACAGTACAAAGACAAAAAAGTGGCATGAAAAAACACACAATGCACTGCTGTGCAACATAACACAGCAGCACCAGTTCAGGACAGAGAAGTCATTCTACAATTACCACTTCAAAGTGTGGCAGGTAACGCCGCAGCTTTGATTCATTTAGCTTAAGTCCTGTGGAGTGCAGGAAAAGGCGTGTTGGGAGCGGTTAGAGAGAGAGAGCGCCGGGTTGGCACTGCTGATTTCACAGAATCTGAGCTGTTTTGGCTTGTCGAGCACATCAAAACTAGCTTTGAAGACTGAAAAATACCTGTTAGTGTGAAATGTATTTTGACAAATCTCAGATAATAAAGGGAATAGGGAAGCAAGAGGGAGGAGTAGCAGTGGCGTCATGCAACATTCTTTTTCCTGGTTCACTTGGTGCTTTAGGTTAGATGACTATATAAGTACATTAAAATTTAATTCCCAATAAAACTTAAAAAGTGAATTATACTACTATTATTACTATATGTATAATTTTTTGCTACTTTAAATTTCCTTCTTTACTTTTTCATTTAAAAAATAAAAGGATGTATAAAATTATTAATGTATTATGAGATTCCCTGTACAAAAAAAGTATACTGTACAAAAAAAATGTAATTCACTGACCATACATGTCCAAATTATTAACAAAAATACAATGATTTATTTATTTTCTTTTTTTTCACTCTTTTAAGTTATAGTAACGGGGTATGTGCCCTGAGTTTGATGAGGATGTCTCTGGACAGGACTCTGGAGTGGGACCCATGCTCAAGTTTAGAATCTTGCCTCAGTGACAAAGTTACCTTGCTATGAACGTTGGCCTTGGTTTTCTCAGTGATGGGGAGATTTGTCTGCTCCTTGGGCTCTAAGGCTGACACAGCTCCAATGTGGCTCTTTTCTAAAAAAAAAAAAAAAAATGACAGATAATGACATTCGGTTTATATAGCTAAACTGAATGGAGATTTTATCATCTGTAACTCAAAAAGCAAAACAAAACGAAGCCCCCTTTAATGCAAGGCAGTAAAAAAATTAAAGACACTGATTTCACAAATTCAGAAAAATATTCAGAGAAAAACCAAAGAACAAAAAAATAAAATTATATATATATATATATATATATATATATACATATATGTGTGTGTGTGTGTGTGTGTGTTAAAAGCAGAATCACGAAGAAAGTATACAAAGACTTACAACATAAATGAAATGAATAGCTAAATAAAAAAGTAAAGAAACTTTCTCTTCACATATATTCATTTCTTCCGCTGCCTCAAACACATCATCAGCATCTCTGAGCCCAACCTCTACTCTTTCTTTTTTTCATTGCTCTAATGCACACAATTAGACATGATGAAAAATCTAAAAAAAAATTAAATTTAGTTGTAATACATTTTGCCATTCTTCCTTCCTTTGGAAAATTACTTTTGAAGTGTTTTCTCTCGCTCTCCGTCTGTAATTTAAATGGTAAGCTGCCAGATGTGTGTCTCATGCTTGAAGTGCAGGAGCTTTGCATTATTTAGCATATTAACATTCACAGAATTTAAAAAGAGGGTTCCTGCATTGCCTGGAGCATCCAATTAAGTAAACCTTAGCTTGATACATGTAAAAATTTTACCATGAGAAACTTTTTTTCATTGCATTTTTCTCTTCGCCCCAGCCAGTCACATCTATATAATAAATATGGAAACTTCCCAGATGATATAATTTTTCTCTTGCTGCAGGATTAAATATATCAGTAATAATAACTTTTAAATATAGGAAACATATTAGGAAGGCTTCAGAAGATTCAAATAGGCTTTAATAGAAGCGTTGAGGGGGTTGTGTGTCCTGAGTGCAGTTTTCAAACCGATATTACATTTAATCTCATCACCGATATAGGTTTTAATTACAAGTTTTTCTAGTAAACATTTGAGGTGCCTACAGGTAAAAGCATTAAATCTTAACCAAAATATGTGTGCTTATTTTATTGTAATGAATGCATAATCATGTTCAATTGCATGGCTTACCTTTGACGTGCTTTCTTTTCAGAAATGGCATATGAAATGGAAATAAATCACAGGCGTTTTCTACTGCTGAAGCTTGAAAAGCTAAAAAAAATTGGTCTTCTAAAGATGTGTCAGTCTGTTTTGTTTTGTTTTGTTTTTTCCTCGTGGAAGATACAAAGTTAATGGCCCATGAAACCATATGGAGTTTTTTTTTTTTTTTTTAAAGAAGAAGAAGTTCATTCAAAACCTTTATGTTATGGGACCGACCCCAATGCATTTCAACATTGGTGTGTTTGGTTCATAATGATTTTGTAATCATTTCCTCACATGGTTGCTCCAATGTACCAAGGGAGTGAATACTCTTTTTTTTTTTTTAATGTTTAAACGTTATGCACTATATTATTATTTTGTCCCAACATGTTAAAGAATCTGAACAGCATTGGTGCATTAATTATCTTTGACAATGGCGTTACATCCCCAAGGTTCAATCAAAAGGCAAACACAACATGTTATCACCATACAACATTTACAATGTAAATACAGTTGAAGTGAAAATTATTAGCTCTTGTGATTTTTCTTTCTGGAGAGTCTTATTTGTTTTATTTTGACTAGAATAAAAGCAGTTCCCCAGCGGGAGGGGAACTACAATGCTATGTGGAAACTTCCACTATGGGGATTTCGTCAGAAAGCCAATCATCTGAAGAGTAATAAAACGGGCCAATGAAATGCCAATGAGTTGGCAGTGTCAGCGCGCACAGCTGGCAGCAATCACAATCAGTCTGTGTATAAGATGCCAGCTCTGCCGTGAAACCATACCTTTTCACTTTCAGAAGCCTTATAAGCACTGAAAGAGTCATTGCTGGTTCCTCCAACTTTGATTGAGAGAGAGAGAGAGAGAAAGAGAAAGCTGCTGACTTACTGCAGGCTGTTTCTCCCGGTCCCAGAGCGAGTGACAACGCGAGCAGCGGCGGTCGAGCTGGGTTCATTCTCCCGTCCCTGGGCGTTTCTCTGGTCCGGTTCTGCAAGAGCGGTTTGTATCACAGCACACACACTAAAAGAGCAACACGGTCGAATAACGCGTCTTTTTAAAGATGTCGTTCCGACCGTGCGTTTCTGGATGCGGTGGTTTCCTGTCCCCGGATGATGGACACGAGCACTGTGTGGCATGTCTGGGGGTCCAGCATGTGAATGCGGTGCTCGCGGGCAGTACATGTCATCACTGCAATGCCATGTCTATTGCGCAGCTAAGATCGCGGCTCGCTCTTGCAAAAGGGCGAGCCACCCCTGTTGTCCCCCGCAATATAGCGGCTGGGACGCGGGCAGATCTGAGGGTTACAGTGGGGGTCAATTCGCCGCCGTTGGGCTCGCGAACCCCTCGATCCTCAGCGCGCTCTATCCAAGCTTCGAGTGAGAGAAACGCTCCATCCTCCCGGATGGTCGCCCTTTCACTCGATGACACCGGGGACCAGATGTCCATTGCTGCATCGGAGGGTGGGCTTTCACTATCCGACGAAGATCCGGACCCGCTCCCTCCCTCCGGGGTGTTTGGCGAGGCGCCGGATCTAGAAGCGGATATGTTGGCCGTGTTTTTCCGGGCTGCTTCGGCAGTGGGTCTGGAGATGGTTTATCCCCCAACCCCACGGCCGGACCGACTAGATGGGTGTTACGTGGAGGCTAAGAAGAAGGCAAAGCCTTCTAAGCCTCCCGTACCCTTCTTCCCGGAGGTGCACAGTGAGCTCACGCAGTCTTGGAGGGCACCTTTCTCTGCCCGATCTGCGGGCGCTTCTGCTCTCACCACCCTTGACGGTGGAGCAGCTAGGGGGTAGGAGGCGATTCCCCAGGTTGAGCGTGCCATTGCGGTCAATCTTTGCCCACGTGGTGCCTCTTCCTGGCGTGGTCAGCCTCGTCTTCCATCCAAAGCGTGTAGGTTATCTGCGTCCCTCGGGGCCAGAGCCTACACTGCTCCGGGCCAGGCTGCTTCTGCCCTGCACGCTATGGCCACGTACCAGCGCTACTAAGCGCAAGCGTTGGCTCAGCTGCACGAGGGTGGTTCTGACCCAGGCTTAATGCATGAGCTTCGCACCGCAACTGACTATGCTCTGCGTACCACCAAGTCGGCTGCACGTGCCCTGGGAAAGTCGATGGCCACATTAGTGGTCCAGGAGCGCCACCTCTGGTTAAACCTGGCTGAGATGCGTGATGTTGACAAAGTTCGCTTTCTTAACACACCCATCTCCCAGGCTGGCCTGTTCGGCGACACCGTCGGTGAGTTCACCCAGGAATTCACGGCGGTGAAAGAGCAGTCGAGTGCGATGGGTGATGTCATCTATCGGCGAGCTCGTAAAACCGCTCCCCCCGCCGAACCATCCACCTTGGCTGCTCCTCGTCGAGGGCGCCTGCCTGCGGCTTCAAGACCTGCTCCGCCGCCCCTTCCCACTCCACCGGCTAAGCGGCCGATTCGAGCACCCCACAGGCATGCAGCGCCCCCGCCCCAGGGCGCCGTTAAGTCCGGTAAACGGACCGCGAAGCGACCCTTAGACAGGCCATCCGGAGAAGAGGGGACTTGCTCTTTCCTCGGTGGAGGGCCGAGCGAAACATCAAACGGTGTTTTTCAACACCAGGCTGCTGACCTCACGGCCAGCAGCCACCAAATTATCAAAGAAAGAGCTTTTTTCCCATTCTCTGGATGTGACAGCCCGAACACTGCCAGTTTGGGACGCTATGCCTTCCAGCTCGCAGGATCGGTGCATCTCGCCACGGGCTCGGAGTGTGTTAGAGGACGGGCTCCCTTCTCTCGCACTGCTCTCCCCCCCTCAGGACCCTGGGAGGAAAGTGAGTGTGAATTCCTTACTTCCTGCTCTTCCTCGGGACCCAATGGCTCCCGGGGCGAGCCGTCCCATTCCTTGCTGCCCCACCGCTGGTGCGTCAGTGATCGTGCCATTGGTGCCCCTTGAGCGAGCTCTGGCAGCCTGGTTAGCGCTGCCCAGCCCATCGCAATGGCTCATGCGCACGATCAGACTCGGTTACGCGATTCAATTCGTGAAACGCCCTCCCAGGTTCACGGGCGTGTATTACACCAGGATCAGCCCTGTGTCCGCCCCTGTCTTGCGCGAGGAGATTGCTGTCCTCCTGGCGAAGGATGCAATTGAGCCGGTCCCTCCAGCCGAGATGAGGAACGGGTTTTACAGCCCGTACTTCATCGTACCCAAGAAAAGCGGTGGGTTTTTGAAGATCTGCGCTGATCTGCTGACCCTAGATCTGCGCTGTCCTCACAAGCTGCCATTCAGAATGCTCACGCAGAGGCGCATCCTCCGATGCGTCCGTCCTTGGGATTGGTTTGCAGTGATAGACCTGAAGGACGGCTATTTTCATGTCTCCATTCTTCCACGCCACCGTCAATTTCTGCGGTTTGCGTTCGAGAGTCGAGCGTGGCAGTACAAGGTCCTCCCCTTCGGGCTCTCCCTGTCTCCGCGGGTTTTCACCAAACTCGCGGAGGGTGCCCTAGCGCCCCTTCGGCTCGCGGGCATTCGCATACTCAATTATCTCGACGACTGGCTGATTCTAGCTCACTCGCGGGATCAATTGATTATGCACAGGGACACGGTGCTCAGGCACCTCGACCAGTTGGGGTTTCAGGTCAACCGAGAAAAGAGCAAGTTCGCCCCTGTGCAGAGCATCTCTTTTCTCGGGGTGGAGCTGGACTCGATCACCATGACGGGCTGATGCTAACCTGTTTGAAGGAGTTTGACAGGAGAACCGTGGTCCCACTGAAATTATTTCAGAGGCTCCTGGGGCATATGGCTTCCGCAGCCACGGTCACCCCGCTCGGATTGCTCCATATGAGACCGCTTCAACATTGGCTTCACGATCGGGTGACTGTCACTCCGCTGTGTCGCCGCACCCTCAGTCCATGGACGGCAGTTGTATCTCGCTCTGCGCCGTTTTTTTCCGGTTTTAGAGCGGAAACACGTACTGGTCAGGACCGAGACAGTACGGAGACGGTAGCGTATATCAACCGTATGGGGGGTATCCGTTCCCGCCGCATGTCTCAGCTCGCTCGCCGTCTGCTCCTTTGGAGTCACACGCAGCTGAAATCGCTGCGTGCCATTCATATCCCCGGCGAGCTCAACCATGCAGCCGATGAGCTCTCACGGCAGCTTCCGCTGAAGGGAGAATGGAGGCTCCACCCCGAGTCTGTCCAGCTGATATGGGCGCGCTTCAGGGAAGCCCAGGTCGACCTGTTTGCTTCCTCCGAGACCACCCACTGCCAGTGGTTTTATTCCCTGACCGAGGCTTCTCTCAGCACAGATGCACTGGCTTACAGCTTGCCTCGGGGCATGCGCAAATATGCGTTTCCCCCAGTGAGCCTACTAGCGCAGTTACTGTGCAAGCTCAGGGAGGACGAGGAGCGGGTTTTGCTTGTTGTGCCTCTTTGGCCCAACCGAACCTGGATTTCAGAACTCTCTCTCCTCGCGACAGCCCCTCCCTGGCGAATCCCCTTGAGAGAAGACCTTCTCTCTCAAGGACGGGGCACCATCTGGCACCCGCGCCCAGATCTCTGGAACCTCCACGTGTGGTCCATAGACGGAGCGCGGAAGACTTAGGTGACCTACCGGCTGCGGTGGTTAACACCATCACCTTAGGCTAGAGCACTCTCTACGAGACATGCCTATGCCCTGAAGTGGAGTCTATTCACTGAGTGGTGCGCTTCTCTCCGAGAAGATCCCCGAACTTGTCAGATCAGCGTTGTGCTTTCTTTCCTTCAGGATAGATTGGAGCAGAGGCTGTCGCCCTCCACACTGAAGGTTTATGTCGCCGCCATCTCCGCTCATCATGACGCGGTGGATGGCGGCACTGTGGGAAGACATAACCTCGTCACCCGGTTCCTTAGAGGCACGAGGCGATTAAATCCACCCCGCCCCCCTCTCATGCCCTCTTGGGACCTCTCCATAGTGTTTACGAGCCTACGTGGAGCTCCGTTCGAACCACACGATTCAGTATCCTTGAGATTTCTGTCCTTGAAGACAGCTCTGCTGGTCGCGTTGCCATCGATTAAGAGGGTCGGGGACCTGGAGGCATTTTCGGTCAGTGATTCGTGCCTGGAATTCGGACCGGACTTCTCTCACGTTATCCTGAGACCCCGGCCTGGATATGTGCCCAAGGTTCCTACCACACCATTTAAAAACCAGGTGGTGAACCTGCAAGCGCTGCCTTCGGAGGAGGCAGACCCAGCCCTTTCAATGCTGTGTCCTGTTCGCGATCTGTGTATTTATGTGGACCGCACTCATAGCTTTAGATCCTCTGAGCAGCTCTTTGTCTGTTACGGTGGTCGGCAGAAGGGAAGTGCCGTATCCAAGCAGAGGTTGGCCCACTGGATAGTGGATGCCATCTCCTTCGCTTATTCAAGCCAGGGCGAGCCGTGTCCCCCAGGAGTGAGAGCGCACTCCACTAGGAGCATCGCTTCTTCTTGGGCGTTAGCGTGCGGCGCCTCTCTGACAGATATCTGTAGAGCTGCGGGCTGGGCGACACCTAATACATTTGCGAGATTTTATAATCTCAGAGAGGAGCCCATTTCCTCACGTGTGCTGGCTAACCCCGGTGAATGAGGAAATTCGGTGGGTGTTGTAACACGCTTGCGGCGCCTTTCTGTCTAACACAGAGATACGTGCGCATTTTTACTCTGATCAGTTCAGTTCCCAATTTGGCGAACCCTACAGAGTTCCTCCGAGGCCCCCAGCATCTGACTCATCGGAGGAGTCAGGTGCCTGGCCCACTACGTTGTTGGCATGCCCGCTTGGTCAGCCCGCGTTCTGGGTATAGGTGCCCGCTATGTGCGATCCCCACTGGCGATCCCATACGCTTCACTCAGCCACGGTATAGTTCCCTCCTCTGGGCGGGCCCGTGTCTTCCCTCCCCGCTAACCATCTTCGTATGTGTACTCCCCCTTTATAGGGTTAGTCCATATGTCTTATTGCCACCAGGTCTCCCCATTGGGCAGCAGGTGGCCTCCGCAGCGTCCTCCCTATCGGGACTGCACGCTTTCCCAACGTACTGTCGTATCTTAAATTCCTAGAACTTAACTAGGTGCATTTTTGCGACTCCCCGAAAAATATAACTAAACCTTATCAGGTAAGTAAGTGAGTAAGGGCCAGGGGACACGTTGGAGGGCTGCGTCTATGGTGATGATGGTGCACGCACGCTTATGCTTGGCCAACCTCTCACCAATGACGTGGTAAGGTTCAGTCGCTGTGGCGTTTTCCATACATTTCCCCATAGTGGAAGTTTCCACATAGCATTGTAGTTCCCCTCCCGCTGGGGAACGAAACGGTTACTAAAGTAACCCTCGTTCCCCGAGGGGGGGAACGGAAATGCTATGTTCCTTCGCCACAGCGATTGCGCCTTAGCTGACAGCTGTAGTTCGGCTTCTTCAGCTAGAAAAGGTATGGTTTCACGGCAGAGCTGGCATCTTATAGCGCCAGCTGTGCGCACTGACACTGCCAACTCATTGGCATTTCATTGGCCCGTTTTATTACTCTTCAGATGATTCAGATGGAAGTTTCCACATAGCATTTCCGTTCCCCCCCTCGGGGAACAAGGGTTACTTTAGTAACCGTTTCGTTTTTCATTTTTATAAAACCATTTAAGGTCAATATTATTAGCCCCCTTAAGATTTTTTTTTTCTGATTGTCTACAGAACAAACCATCGTTATACAATGACTTGCCTAATTACCCTAACTTGCCTAGTTAACTTAATTAACCTAGTTAAGCCTTAAAATTGCTCTTTAGGCTAAATACTAGTATCTTGAAAAATATCTAGTCAAATATAATGTAGTGTCATCATGGCAAAGTTAAAAGAAATCAGTTATTAGAAATTACTTATTAAAACTATTGTGTTTAGAAATGTGTTTAACAAATTCTTCTCTCTGTTAAACAGAAATTGGGGAAAATATATACAGGGGGGCTAATAATTCAGGAGGGCTAATAATTCTGACTTCAACTGTATATCACAGAAAATGTTGCTCATAATGCAATCAAACAAAAAGTTTGTTTTGATTCAATGATGATATTTTAGACATTGAGCACCAGAATTAAGAAAAAAAAGATACTGACACAATAATGAAGACATTAGCCTTAAATAAACTGAAGACCCCTGTCTATGCCATGTGCAGTCAATGATTTTTTTTCTTTTTTCTAAGCTTTTGCTTGTTCCGATCTATGGCCTGCAGCAATGTGGAGCAAAAGCCTGCCCTCCACCTCTGTTCTGTGTCCAGAGACTGTAATCCCTGTCAGCAGAGCATTCTGCCTGCCTTTACGCCACGATCATGCATGTTTTAATGGGCCAGCCAACACAACTTTGCAACTTTGCCTTTAATTATCCTTCCTCCAGCCTGATGCTCAGATGGTGTCGGGTCTGAATTAGTGCAGCGTTGACCGCTGTAGGCTATGTCCATGAACTTGGAGTGCTGCAGCCACAACCCACATTCTCCCAGGGTGAACAAGAGAAGCTTGTTATCCTCTGCTTTCCATGAACGCAAAGAGAGTAGAAACCGGGCCTGAAGGGTTGGGTGACCAACGGGGACCTGTGCGCTCACCTAGGTTTCTAATTGCCCTGGTGTCAGTTCCTGAGTTGCCGAAAATCAAAGGTCAGTGAATTATTGATTACCCGTGAGCATAATCCATGATTCTTGTAATTATCCAAAATAATAGAAATAGCAATAGGAATGTAAAAGAGCACGTTTTAAAGTAAATTATCAACAATTATATTGTTTAAAGCTGTAAAAAATTACTGTACAAACAATGAGGGGATTGTGAATGATTAAATATTTTTTTTATAAATATGAGATGAGTGTAAATGAGTGTATCAGAGACTATCTATATTATATTATATTATATTATATTATATTATATTATATTATATTA
>CAIGQW010055454.1:790989-810036 GCA_903798125.1 Danio choprae | reverse complement strand
ATACACACACCGGCCACTTTATTAGGTACACCTGTCCAACTGCTCGTTAACGCAAATTTCTAACCAGCCAATCACATGGCAGCAACTCAATGCATTTAGGCATGTAGACATGGTCTAGATAATCTGCTGCAGTTCAAACCGTGCATCAGAATGGGGAAGAAAGCTGATTTAAGTGACTTTGAACGTGGCATAGTTGTTGGAGCCAGAAGGGCTGGTCTAAGTATTTCAGAAACTGCTGATCTACTGAGATTTCCACGCACAACCATCTCTAGGGTTTACAGAGAATGGTCTGAAAAAGAGAAAATATCCAGTGAGCAGCAGTTGTGTGTGGGCAAATGCCTTGTTGATGCCAGATGTCAGAGGAGAATGGCCAGACTGGTTTGAGCTGATAGAAAGGCAACAGTAACTCAAATAACCACTTGTTACAACTGAGGTATGCAGAAGAGCATCTCTGAATGCACAACACATCAAACCTTGAGGCGGATGGGCTACAGCAGCAGAAGACCACACCAGGTGCCACTCATGTCAGCTAAGAACGGGAAACTGAGGCTACAATTCGCACAGGCTTACCAAAATTGGATAATAGAAGATTGGAAAAAAGGTTGCCTGGTCTGATAAGTCTTGATTTCTGCTGTGGCACTCAGATGATAGGGTCAGAATTTGGCGTCAACATCATGAAAGCATGGATCCATCCTGCCTTGTATCAACGCCATGTCATAAAGCACAAAATCATCTCAGACTTCTTGAACATGACAATTAGTGCACTGTACTCAAATGGCCTCCACAGTCACCAGAACTCAATCCAATAGAGCACCTTTGGGATGTGGTGGAACGGGAGATTCGCATCATGAATATACAGCTGACAAATCTGCAGCAACTTCGTAAAGCTATCATGTCAATATAGACCAAAATCTCTAAGGAATATTTTCAGTACCTTGTTGAATCTATGCCACGAAGGATTAAGGCAGTTCTGAAGGCAAAAGGGGGTCCAACCGGGTACTAGTATAGTGTACCTAATACAGTGGCCAGTGAGTGTACATACACACAATAAAACTTAAGTCTTACCAACCCCAAACTTTTGAATGGAAGCGAATTTGCCCTTAATTAGCTGAAAAACAGACTAATTCTTTATATATCAAGAAATACTTTTAATGCTTTTTTATGTAAAATGACAGATGGATCTGGACATTACTAAAGATCAATAAAAAATATTCCACAATTTTTATGGTAAAGGTGGTGGGGTTTGATTTCTGTGCTTTTTAACGTAGCATGATTCCACACACTAACAACCATTACAAAAGCATTAGCTGTTTTATTTGTTAAATCAACTACAGTGCAGTGGACATCCCAGGAGTGCAGTTTGCTGGGGTTTTCTTACCATGTAAAGGCTCTGGTTAATGTTAAGCTCCGTGTCACAGTATCTGCCCTGGTGTTCCACGGGTTCTGTGTTTCCAGCCCACTGCTGCTCCTGCAGACGGGACCAGCACAATGTGCGGCCGCCCAATTGAGTCTGGAGAGACACGTTCAGTGAGTACAGACCTCTGGGCAGCTTCTCTCTCACGGCCCTCAAACACAAAACAAACACCTCTATGGGCTGCGGAGTTCCAGTCCATTCCACCTACACACAGACAAAGATTCTTTTTACTCCATAAAAATATCTGAACAGAGTAAGAGAGAAAATGTAATAAAAAAATGTATTACACTAAATATATTTTTTCCTGCTCTTTATGCTGAAGAAGCTATTCTCTCTCATATTTTTGTTTAATGTATAACACAGAATTTGTTAGCATGTGTTATCTTTTTTGTTTTGGTAAAAGAGCTATGACGCTCTGACGTGTTTTTTTTTTTAGAATGAATCAAATTTAAAAGAAGTGATGAGTTGGCTATTCTTAAAATTCACCAAATACACACACAAACTGTAAAAAATGCTGGGTTCTACACAATTTCTTCATCTTGTCACAACACAAATCGATTAAGTTAACTTAGACATTCATTCATTCATTCTTTTTTTGGCTTAGTCCCTTTATTATTCTGGGGTCGCCACAGCGGAATGAACCGCCAACTTATCCAGCATATGTTTTACGCAGCGGATGCCCTTCCAGCTGCAACCCATCACTGGGAAACATCCACACACACTCATTTACATACATACACTACGGACAATTTAGCTTACCCAATTCACCTATAGCGCATGTCTTTGTGGGGGAAACCGGAGCACCTGGAGGAAACCCATGCAAACACGGGGGGAACATGCAAACTCCGCACAGAAACACCAACTGACCCAGCTGTGGCTCGAACCAGCTACCTTCTTGCTGTGAGCAATTGTGCTACCCACTGCGCCACCGTGCTAACTTAGACATTTTTTACAAAAAAATTTTATTTGGATAAACTGATGTAAAAAAACCAAAACTTAAGAATAGTGTTGTTTCAACTCATTTAAAATAAGTAGTTTAAACAAGCAGCAAAAGTCTTTTTTTTTGAGTGCAGGCTATGATCAGATGGAAACCTAGCATGATATTGACTGGATACTGTTCAGATTTCCCTGTAAGTTTTCACTGTAAACTGGTAAAAAAATTTAATTGAGGCGTTACTTCACAATAAAGATTCACACTGTAGTATACAACATCTTTGTCACTGCATCATTAATAATTTGCTTGTTTATCCTTTGAAATTGAGTGCACAGTCATATCTATACACAGTACATGTAGGGCTGGGAAATATGACAAATATTTAATATCACAATAAAAGTAATCTCATATCCTGATAATGATAGATATATATCATGATATAGTACCTTTTCTTTAAATTCAATCAGTTATTGACCACATGAAAGGTCCTATTTCTTTTTTTTTTTCTTTTTTTTGCTTTGAGTATATGCTCAAAAAGGTACTCAAACCATATGCAATTATTTTTGTCACTTTATATAGAACTTTGGGGCAAATGTTTAATTAAAAATGTTGACATATAAAATAAACATTCATGAAATATAAAATACCTTTCTAAATTCCAGGCACAACATAAAATATCGCTAAATGAAATGTACAAAGTAAACATACTTTTAAGCGTGCAATTATCTCACCATTCTGTTTCTTCCTGCATGGCAGTTCGAAGTCATGCAAATGATGAAAAAATTGTTTAAAATGTTTCATGAAACCATAAAATAAATAATAGTGCATAATATCAAATGTTAGACACTTTATTTTGTCCATACGATACATATCTACATATTGCAAAGCCCTATAAATGCATGTACATACTTGGTGTGTAACATCTGTAGGCCATACGGCAGAGCTGAACACTTACATTATGTGCCCAGTATACACATATACTACAGCAACAGTGAAAGTAGTATGTTATTTGACATTTGCCAGATTTCCAGGAAATAAAGGTGAGGAGAACACTGCATTTCCTACAGCGGTGGCGTAAGTGGCATAACACCATAACACTAGCCTAGATGACATCAAAGCAGCTCGCCAGATCCTTTACACTTCTCATCCCTCGTTTTCTGGCACGCAGGGCGGCTTTCGCTGAAACCTCACTGACAGATTGACAAAACACTCTGCAAACAGGATGCACCCCCCATCCCTTCTAAAAAACACACATACACACACACAAAAACTTTCTTCTTCTTTCTAAGTATAGCCTAATATTCCAAGATTAAGCTTTCTCCTTAATTATTTTCATTTTAATTAGTAAATCTTAATTAACAATGAACATTTACCCTTAAATTTTTTGGCGTGAGAATGAAGGAGGGTGATGGTGGTGGGGGGGGAGCTAGTGAATAAATATGACAATCTTTTTGAGTCCTGAAGGCAGGATTACCGATGCAGGCAGGCTTAGTTATTAAACACGTTCTAAATTAAATGCCTCCATGAATTTTGTACAGAAATATATTTTCATAGTTTTGCATGCCAAATGTGACATTTTAAATTTGAGATTCATCTGCCACTGTAATTTTGGAAATGTCATATAAACAAAGATTTTGTCATTTACCAATGAAATTACTATGCGTGGCAGGTCGGCCATTGCTTTTCTGGCTGTGCGGGTTGTTTCAAGTCAGCAAGCCATAAAATATCTTTATCTCTCTGAAACACAGCAATTTGAGAGATAATGGAACAGTGACTGGGGGGCACGGATGCCAGGCTGAGGAATTATACTACAATCTCACTCCGTTTACTGCCTCCTTCAAAGCTGATGTTCTGTCTGCAAACTGAAGCTACTGCTACTGTCGAGGCCTTCTTAGAAGAGTCATTACAACGCAAAACCTTGCCATAACCACAACACACACACACACACACACACACACACTCAGTAATGCGCTTTGCCCTCTGTCGTTTTCTTTTGGTTTTGGTTGAGTCAGAAAACTTAGGTGCAGCTCTGTTCACATTCACTTTCATTCCTTGCTCATTCGTAATATGCGTGCCTCCATGACTGACAATATTAACAGGATACTCAATTTATAACTTTATTTGATTTAGCTCTATTTACTGTATAGTGCCATAGAAACAATATATAAACCATTCAAGTTATTTTTATTTTTTATTCTTTAATATCAGTCAATTTGAATGTGCCTATTCATCTTTACATTTTAAATGGGTTCCGATAAGTTGAAAACGGTTATGAAAGAAACAATTCTACCAAAATTGGAAATTAAAATGCTGTGCTAAAAATGCTTTAATCTGGTCGTTTTCGTGTTTTCCTTTTTTTTTTTTTTTCTTTAGTTTGTAGCCTGGATGTCTATACGATCTGCAAAGTTAAAATGCTAAAGGATTGCCTGCAAAAGGATTTATTCTATTGTTTGTTTTGTTTAATAGCTGGACAATTTTCCTTTCACGATAAAGGATGTCTTATTTGTTTTTTATAACTTTCCCAGGAATAAAAATACAAGTGTTTTCAAACAAATATATTTACTTTCCTAGCTTATACTTTAATACAAGAAGATCTGCTTGTATTTCAAATCCAGAACAAGTAACATATAAGCAGGCCTAACCTAGCAGTAAAGTAAGCAGTTAAGTTGTTTTGGTACATTCGTCAGACATTCACTGCTTTCTTCAAAATTAAACGATTTGCCATTGCAAAATGTTGTCATTTTTCATAAGACAAGATATCGTTCACACAGTGTTTATTAAAACACAAGTAGATCATGTGAAGATGATACCGGACAATGAAGGACTGGAGAGGGTGAGACTATATAGTGCGGTGGTGATGACTGGAGCAGGTGAGTGTGATGAGTGAACAGGTGTGTGTGATCAATAATCAGGAGACTGAGTGCGTTGTGTAGTGGCTGGAGAGTGTGAATGGTGAACCGGGCTGATAGAACGTGCAGGGGGTGTGACACTTGTCCTTATTACGCTTTGCTGTAGGAGCGTGATCTACACGAGTGAATGCATTTTTTTTAATAATATGTAAAAACTTTATATATTTTCAAATGCCCTTTTTATAATCAAATTCCTCAAGGAAAAAAACATAAGTCAAGTATTTAAACATTTAAGGCTAAACATTTCTACACTGTCTGGCACTTTGGTTGTGTTCGATTTTCCAGTGAATACCACTTGGGTTTTCATGACTTCATGACCACTTGAGATTCATGCCTATTTTAAAATGGGGTGGGGAGCTGTGGTTCATTTGCATTTAATGGTACACACACAAAAAAACGTTATGTTTTTATGTTTGCTCACACGGGCCTCACAGTGGCGCAGTGGGTAGCACGTTCGCCTCACAGCAAGAAGGTCGCTGGTCGCTGGTTCGAACCTCGCCAGTTGGCGTTTCTGTGTGGAGTTTGCATGTTCTCCCTGTGTTGGCGTGGGTTTCCTCCGGGTGCTCCGGTTTCCCCCACAAGTCCAAAGACATGCGGTATAGGTGAATTGGGTAAGCTAAATTGTCCGTAGTGTATGAGTGTGAATGGGTGTGTATGGATGTTTCCTAGAGATGGGTTGCAGCTGGAAGGGCATCCGCTGCGTAAAACATATGCTGGATAAGTTGGCGGTTCATTCCGCTGTGGCGACCCCAGATTAATAAAGGGACTAAGCCGAAATGAAAATGAATGAATGAATGAATGAATGTTTGCTCACACCCATAATGTGGCAAACGTGGGCGTACAATAATAAATGACCAGTGGGAAATTCTGGACTGAAACTTCACATACATATTCTATAGGCAGCAGAGACTTATCTTAGGCTACATACTGTCAAAATTGCCATTGTATGATTTCTTTAATATAGTGTTTAGGTAAATCATTCTGATTACAGCTGCTTCTCATTTTTGTATCACTGACTCTGTTATAAGTATAGGTAGTAAATAATCATGTTTAAACAATGTGGTGTTTTGCTTGTTTATTTTTTAATACAATCATTTATTCAAAATGTAGATTATGCATTAAAACTATTTGAACTACGTATGACAGTTTAGTAAGACATGTTTAGTGTTGATTTGTTCACTGTAAGGGTGTATCTGTGTGTTTGTGCGTGTACCTGGCAGTGGACGTCAGGTTCAATTCCCAGCAGCTCTATGTTTTCTTTCTCTTCAACAATTTCACCATATTTGTTGATGACTTCAGCCTGGTGCTGACGTAGAGAATTCAGCAAACGATTCTCCTCCCTGATGATATGCATATATACGCATTTGCACTTAGCTAGTTCAATGATTGGCAAACAATTTAAAAAAAAAATATTCATCATCATGATTATCATCATAATAATCTCTATTCTTTAATTATAAGAGACCGCCTGGACAGAGAAACTATTCACAATCTGCCTAAAAACTGACATGTCACAGTATTTGTTAAGTAAATGAAGATGGTCTTGATCTAGTACACACGTTTCATGTAACTAGCAGCCACCCAGAGATGATATGCGAGTACATGGAGACGGACATCTAACAAACCTCTGCACCAGTGTCCAACTAACAACCCTGATTTCATTAGATCAGTCTGTGTGGTGCTGCACAATTATTAAAAACTTAAACACAGCCGAGCCTGCAGGCCTGACACTCAGAAACAGAGAGAGAGTGAGAGAGAAAGGGCTGCAGACTGAAGTGAACAGGATGAAATTGATGCTACTTTGCGTCCAATGACACGGACAGATTTCCTTGCCTTTGGCAACTTACCCAGAATGCACTGGTAGAGACAATACAATGTAGAGTATATTACATCTCCTCACAAATGTCAGCAAAATGTAAATGGCTTTGGAAACACAGATTAATGATTATTTCACATCAGATTGGATGTAGAGAAATTCACGCACCGCTGGAACACAGCATACAGTCTGTCCTGAAGAACAGCTTCCTCCTCATGCATGTGCCCAAGCTGCAGAAGTAAAAAAAAAACATTCCAATATTATAAAAACTTTCAGGGGACATTCAGCCTAATGTGAAATTTAAAGGCTCAACGAGGCTAATTAGATTAACTAGACAAGTTATGTTAATTAAGTAATTCATTGGACAATAGCGGTTTTTAAACTTATTTGATTCCAGCCAAACTAAAATAAATAAGAATCCAAAATTAAATAAAAAAGTGCTCAGGGGTAGCTTAATTAATGTGCCGGTGCTCTTTGAGTAAACAGTTTATTCATTAGAATAAACAGCAAAAATAAGTCCAAGGCACTCGAAAAATGTGTAAAAAAATATGTAAAAGCCTTTATTGACATGGCTATTCCTTAAAACTGCACCTACGCATTTTGGCAAACACTTCATCATGGTAACCATTAGCATCACATCAGACTTTCACCTGAACTAATATATTGCAAGAAATAAAACATGCTGCTGTTAAACATGACCTGGGAAATATTTGAAAAAGAAACTAAATTTCAATGGAGGGCTATTAATTTTGCCTTATATGCATGTGTGCGACATATTTCAATAAGAAAGCATACTATTTATACAGGTTTTATGGTATAGAATTCTATAGAATCATCTGTATTAGCCTGTGACTGTGTGTCTCTGTGATAGTAGAGTGTGATTGATGGGAAAAGACAGCAGAAGGTCTCAGTAGCAGCTCCTGTACCTCAGGAAATCTCATTTGACATACCTACAGTAATCTTTTCTTTTTCTGGACACACATCAGTACCTTTGAATTTCCCCGTAAGAGCGACATTACTCTCTGTTTCCTCGCCCACACCTTTTTCTCTGTCTTTTCTTGCTCTGATCGCTCCTCCTGCCAAAAAAAAAAAAAAAGGAAAATCCATGTTCTTGTTTAGGACCAACAGACAGCATTTGACTGCTGCAGGTGGAACTTGAATTCAGAACATCTAAAGATATGTGTTAATACAATCTAAAGTCAAACCCTGCAGACACACATTTTGTGGAGTGTGGTTTTGTGAATGCTGTGTTTTGAAACAGTTGGAGGAGCAGAGTAAGGCTCTCATTTGCAGTCACACACAAACCAAGAACGATTATTCAACACATGCCATGACTCAAACATAATCATTACATCCCATCCGCTCCTTATGTGTGCATTTCTCATTTCAGCTTCACATTCTCTATTTAATGTGCAACGTTTTTTTCGCATTTCAGTCATAATAGGTTTTCAAGACTGATTACAGCTTGAAAACGTTTGCTAATTTCGATCTCGTTCAATGAATTTTAGCATTTTGTGTTTTTGAGAATTCCAGAAATAATAAGATGAATAAAAGATCTAGAATATAACCTCTTGAATAGAACATCAAGAATGCAATTTTATGATGAATATCTTACATTAGCTGACAATGAATACAATGTAGACATAAATAATGTGAACTTATGTAAATTGTATTACTAGTGGACCAATAATCTAAATGCACAGAGAACTTGAGCCACATTTACAAAGAAAACTTTACTAGCTAAAAATAAAAGATTTTTAGAAACCAAGAGCTGATTTTAATAATCCAAACAATACACAACAATATTACACAGATGAGTGAAGGTAATTCCAATAATTTTTTTCACTATTAAATCTGGGCAACATTGTTGTGGTGTTATGTTGTACAAACCCAGCAATCAAAAACTGCAACATGGTCTAAAAAGAGACCCTGTGATCATGACATTCTTATAATTAGCATTGCAGATTTAGGGTTGCAATAAGGGTAGCCCTTTTTTTTAAACTATAGGTCAGGTGCATCGACCATTTTTTCTGTTTTTAAAATAGCAAAAGTGGACTCAGACACCTTAAGAGATCTTAAGTCAGTTGTGCTCAATCCCTAATTACCAAGTTCTCCTTCAGATTTTACTTGGCTTGATAAGGGTTGGAGCTCAGTGCTGCAGAAAGGTAGGTCTCCAGGAACAGGATTGAGCACCCTTGACTTAATGAGCTGGATACACAAAAGTAAATATAAATATTTTTTATATTTATGTAGACAATGATAATTTTCATTTAAATACGTACGTGTGCTGCTGCACATCTCCGTGTGTGTAATAAGCAAAGTGTACACGCACCGCCTATAGGTGCATATCCACTAATCACTAAAATCATGCTCTCTTTAAATAAATAAAGAAAAATTCACCATTGACTTTAGACCAACCTATCAGTTGCCTCAAAATAACAATGCATCAGCAATGCACCTTAACACATCTCCTTTTCAGACAAGCATGCCCATGGGTGCACAAAATGGATGCAAATGCATTTGCTATTTAAACAACGTGGTGCATGTCATTAAAATTATTATTTACTGAAACTTCCAAAAAAACACTTGAGCTACACCTGATAACTCATTGCACCAGATGTAAGATAGGGCACTTAGTGTAGTGTAAACTGGATTTACAGTGCCTATAGAAAGTCATCATTCACCTTTGAAATAATTATTTTACAGCCTGAAATCAAATAATATTCCAAATAACTTGTCCAGCCTTTGAAATGTTTTTGTAGCCTTCTCCTAATCTGTGCCTTTCTACAACTTTATCCCGCAGGTTTTGGGTGCAGGGTGTAATGTGAGTAAAAGTATAGATTTTCACAGGGAAGGATGATTTTTATAGGCACTGTATATTTTGCAAATTGTTTACAGTGTGTAGATTGGGTGCAAGTCAGACAGTGACATGATGACTTCAGAGCACTGATCATTCTGGACAGCTGAGACTTGTGGATTTGTAACTGACCTGTTCCACGTTGGGTCTGCCGACTGGGATCATGTCTTTCTGCACACACTCTTTAAGCTGCTCCATGTAATGAGGAATGTCTTCTGCTCTCCTCTCTAGCAGCTGAGCCTTGCGCTGATCCCTCCATCCATCCTGAGTCAGTGGTTCAACATCCCCAACATGCTCAGAAAACACCATTCCTATCATACACATGCACTATGGTTATTCTTCCAAAACAACTAGTATATGCGACAAAAACAAATCTGAGTCAGTGATAGTGGTTTTAAGCCCTGCTTAGAGGTTTAGACACATTCCTCATCTGAACCAAATTACACAGAAGTACAATTTAATTAAACCACTGAGTTAATCAGAGTAGTGCTAATGAAGCGCTAATGTAATTGTGCTTGCTTCACAGTGCTACACAAAAATAGTGAGTTGCCTAGCTAGGCAGACTTTTAAGGTATCACTCTGCTGATGTAAAAGACGTTTCAAATGGTTGATTCATTTTTTGGCCACAAACAAATAAAATAAAAATATTATTTTTCAGTGCAAAAAAGACTAATACATCTTTTTTTCTTTGTTTTATTGTACAGTATATGACCCTGGATAAAACCAGTCAAAAGTACACATTTTTGGAAATGTATATTTATTTATTAGCCTACTGTATCTAGAAGCTGAATAAATAAGATCTTCATTTGTTTAATACTTTGTTAGGATATAGGATAATATGGCAGAGATACAACTTTGAATATCTATTATCCGAGGGTGCCAAAAATACTGCAGAAATTGGGTTTAATTCTTTTACAAATTAAGTCCATAATGTACATTTCTAATCAAAAAATAATTATTGATACATTTACAATAACAACATTTACAAAATATTTTCATGAAACATGATCTTCACTTAATATTCTAATGATTTTTGGCATAAAATAAAATTTTAGAATTTTGACCCATTCAATGTATTTTTAGCTATTGCCAAATTATATGTATTTGTGTAACATAAGACATAAGATGGTTTTGTGATCACATATTTAAAGTTCATCTTATTCAACGTTTTGGAATCGACTGCTCTGAAGAAGGTGCTTTTTTGTATTATACATTTAATGCTTATTTAATTATTTGGAGTGTTCCAAATTAAGTTTTAATTTAGGTAAGATGCAGTCAAAATGTTCCTTTTTATTTATTTTTTTAAACCCAGTCATTTTATAAAAACCGATGCAATCTGAAATTTCTTGTGAGGATAAAGGATCTCTTAAGACAAATTAAGCATTGGGTTAAATTGACCACATATATTCAGCACATTGACCTAATGAAAACTGATTGGTTTGAAAATGTGAGCTGTGCCTCACAAATTGCTACTGTGAACCATATTCTGCTAAATGTTTGACCATAAAAATCCTTTTGAAGGTAGCAAGCTTGGTTTTGTAACAGATAACCTGACAAATAAGTTTGCTTGTAGATCAAGATGTTGTGTCTGCCACTAGAAGATATTTAAGCATTTACATTTAAGCTTTAAGCAGTCGCTTTTATTCAAAGCAACTCACACCCGTGAACACACCCAAAGCAGTGGGCTGCCTGGGAAGCCCACTCCCTGGAGGTTCGGTGCCTTGCTCAAAGGAATTACCTTAGCCATGTTTGAGGGTAGAAGAGAGTGCCTACAATCCCTGCTGGTTTTGGGACTTTAACCTGTGACCTTTGGATCCCATGTCCAACTCTCCATTTTGTTGATGATGCCCCAAAGTCCAAAAAAAAGTGTTAAGTGTGGAGATATTTAGAGAATTACCAGACTATGGCCTACAGTAGGAGGTGGTGGAGTGGAAGGCTTGCAGGCAATTGTCTCAAGTCTATTGTTAAAGTGTTAATGCTTCATGGATGGATGCTACCCATGATCATCCTCCTCCTTCTGCTGTGAGTGTGTTAATCCTGTATCCTCTTTCCTTCTGTTTCTTTGAAGGATTTTATGAGCCTTCTAAGACAATAGTGAAATGGCTAATCTATATACTCCAGCTAAATCCACAACAATCCAGTTGAGTTTTAGACAGCTAACACCATATTCGCGTGTACCATGAGGCCTAAACCCAATGACGGTCTGGCAAACCAATTACAACCTGCTGTGCAGTACCTCCGCCGATCCACCAAGAGCATTTTACACCAAAACAAAAGCAGCATAAGCCTGACTCTCTACTTGGGAGAGAGTCTTAATCCGGCCCTCTGCTAATGGGACAAACACTGAAGTCACACACAACAATGGCTCTCGCACAAGAAGTTAAGCTCTGAGCCTACCTGAGCGATCAATGCTTTGTATGGGGAATTACATTATTCAAGCTTCAGATAAGTGGACTAATGTTTTACCTGCTGTGTCTTGCATAAAAAATAACAAACATTAAGTCTCATTAAGTCTCGTTTGCAGGTAATCAATATTTATTTTAGAAACCAGGCTGGTTTCACATCATGATTTGGAGAAGGCGCATATATGTTGGATTTAAGTATAAACTTTGTTTTATACTGTAGGTTTAAAAATATGAATACAATATATATATATAGTAAATAACCATGGATATCAATGCTTGGTAACAAATAAATTTTTTAAAAGTAATTATTCACGTTTTTTACACACTGTGAAGATCGCTCTCTAAACTCTAGAAGAAGTGCTGAGATTGTTTTCTCAAAAAAATCAAAAATAAGTCAGATTTTGTATGATCCTGTTGATATCTAGAAGTACATTAATGAAGAGATTAAGGATGTTTCTTTACTTTTTTTTATCTATTGCTGGATGTTGTATGTTTTGCATTCTTAATAATTAAAAACATGGATTTTTTGTTGTTGTTGCTGTTTTATTTTTTTAATATTTCAATATCAATTACCTGGTAAATCAATAACAGTGGAGGTGTCTTCCTCTTGAAACATTTCAGAAAGTTTTTCATAAAGGTTTTTCTCATCTTCATTCATAAATTCTGAAAAGAAAAATCAAACTTGAGTCAAATTACAGCTGACATATGCTACTTTTTTATTGCTGTGCTCTCAAACACCTCTCCCTGAATGATTTTATATGGATTGCAAAGTCCAAATGAAACATAAAAGAACATACGGCATGAATTTCCAATAACTGACACTAATTCCTGACCTTCATTTACATTAAATGATTATAGCTCAGAGCTAATAATAACATGCAAGTAAGTCCAATGTAAGTCATCTGACAGCAATGAAATTTATGCAAAATATCATTTGAAGGTGTCCCCACCTCTAGAGTGTCATTATCAAAGGTTTGTAGGTTTGTGAGGATTGTGGAATATTACAGGATGGCGATGTCCAACAGATACAGTCAGAATGGCTTTTCTGTTAATAGCCATGTTTCATTATAACATGCATATGACTTTGCTCCCCAGAGCACACTTTTAATAGACAAGCTGAGGTGCACGTAGCGGTATTGGAAGGAACCCCCTTCATTTAAAGGAAGTTAAGGGAAGCATAGGGATCGGAAATGGAACTGACCAATGATAAGTGACCTTCAGCAATGACAGCTACAGCACCGCCCTATCTCACGACCCGTTGGTATAAGTATTTACATAGACAGGCACGCCCAGCGTTCTGACTGGCTGCAAGTGATCTCGCTCACCCTATTTTAATGAACTGAGACGGCCTATTACCAGAAAAAAATGGCATACTTAATTCCAGCTCATCTCTGCCTCCGACCCCAGACATCCTGCACCGCCTTGGGTCACCCTCCACCGCCGATGAAGGGTCAAAGTAATTTTGGGCACCTTCATTTCCTGTGGAAAGTCCAGGCGGGCAAAAGAGAGAAAAGAAAAAGTAAGTGGGGCTGATAGTTGGTGGGCTGGGTGAGGTTAGTGATTATTAGAAGCACATGAAGTGAAAATGTTAATTCTGAAAGTCCACACCGCTCTTGCCGGCTGGCACAGGCTACCTGATAAGGCCCAGCTCGGTCACGTTTCCCTGAGCTGCGCTCACGAGGGCCCGGCGCTGCTCAGGGGCCTAATTAGCATGCTAGGAAAGGTCAAAGCAGGCAGTCTTTTAAACACAACTTGCCATATGTTACCTGTGTTCAAAAGAACTAATAAGAAACGTGTATAAGTGAAGGAGGCCTGGATTTCAAAGACAATACCCTAACACTGCTCCGGGGTCACTGGTCAGAGAGAGAGAGAGAGAGAGAGAGAGAGAGAGAGAGAGAGAGAGAGAGAGAGAGAGAGAGAAAGCAACAAATCAAACGCTGTATCCCATTGACTTCTTATTAGCAATCGCTGACCTTTGGGCATCAAAGCTTCTTGCCAGAGTTTTATAGAAAGCCAGCAGCTAGAGGGGTTATTCCTGTTAAACAGTCACTGCTCTTTGCTCTTCACTACTCAACACTTACATATCTAAACCACAGGTTTGGAATCCAAAAGCTGACGCTAAAATATGTAGTAGATATATCCTAGCAAACTTTAGCTCTAACACACCGAATTGAATTCCTATTGCAAATTTTTTAGAAGAATCTTTTTCATTGAGAGCCAATTGTCAGCTACTCAAATTTGTTTCACAAATTAGGTTTAAAGAACATATTTCAAATCATCAATAAAATATGTCCAATAGCTGGCCTAAATCATACTAAAAACACAATCACTGGGTTTCCAATAGCTTCCAATAGTGAGAACTGCAATTCCTCTCATCTATTTAACTAAAAGTACATGTACTCTCTCTGTTTCTGGCGTCGTGAGCAAAAGCGACCTTTGGCGATGCAACAAAGTTGAGTTGACTTTATGCAAATGAGCAGCAATGTGAGGCTGTATCTACCAATGGGAATGCACACAGTGATCCCCCACCTGATACCGTTCGACCTCAAGCGGTTTAATCGTTGTCAGTGAAAACGCCCCTTTTGACTGACATTCACCCATCAAATAAATTGAAGTGACTTGAGTCCCAAAGAGAAGCTCTTTTCCACGGTAAACACAGTTTGGCTTCCATATCTGTTTTTGTTGGAAGAGGCTTCACATTCACATTTGCATAACGTTGGCGGTCTTTGAAATAATGTCTTTGAATTATATCTTTGATTTAACTACATGGCCTGGCCATCTTCCAGTGTTTCTCATCCTTAATCAAACTCTTCTCTGTTCTTCATGCACACTATCAATAATGCAGTGCTGCAATGCAGTCTGACGCTGCTAGAATAACACTGATTTGTCAGAGAGGCTGCTATAGATTTAGGGCTGGGGAAATCATGCAATTTTTGTACATGTAAGTAAATACATTCTCAAATACATGCTGGCAGAATTTATAAAAAAGAGCCAAAAGACAGCTTCTCTAAGGACAAAATTATCTGTCCTTTTTTTTTCCTAGCGCAGTATGAAATGAAAGTTGATGTAGTATTTATCAAAGGAATTGAACACAGCAGTTTAACTTTTGAAATTATGCATAGGCAAAAGCTAAGGTTTGATCTCAGCTTGAATTTGATAATCATTTGAATTATTTACATGCGGGAATATGCCTGCCAGCTAAAACACTCGATGTTCGTTCTAGTGCTCTACGAGCTTTCACAGCACACAAAGGCAGCAGTCAACTAAAATGTAAACTCCACTGCAACTTTCTCTTCTTTATGTTTTTGTTTTGTTTTGTTTTTTTTGTTTTTTTTTGTTTATTTGTTGTTGCTCATGTCAGAGTGCAGTGTACTTGCTGGGATTGTTCACGGTTGCTATGGTCTTTGCATTTACACAAAAAAGCAAAAACCCACACAATAAGATTGACTTAATTTGGGATAAATTGCATTGCAATACTTCAAATGGTTTTCTTTTTTTAGGGCTGGGGGAAGGGGGTGTTTGCAGTGTGAAAGAGTATTTTTGTTGAATGAAATTATGCATTAAAGACTTTCCAAAAAAAAATAACTGTAGTGCCACGCACAGCACCATAGTACAGCTGCAATGTGTTTTAGTTGTTTTTAGGTTTAAGCAGCACAACAGGGACACAAGAAAGTATTTGAAAAATGGCACATCTGATGAGTTGACAACTAGACGTCTGATTCATAACCTGCTATGAAAGGAGAGGCATATGTTCCAGATGAGCAGTGTGTTTAGTTCAGCGTCACCTTACCTCCGACCATTAAACTTTTTCTTTTTTTTTTTAAACTCTACTCCTGCAACATCTGCAAATGCACCTATGCTATACAGGGATACCTGTTAGGACAGGCCACACTGGAATGTGAGGCTGGGCCTGCCTTACAGAGGGTGGAACAGGGTAAAGCTTCACCTGGTGTCATAGCTGTGGCCTGGAACCCCATGTGCTGTCCCCTGTTGCGCACACCACCTCTCATCTCAATCTCTTCCTCCGAGTCCTCCTGGAACGCAGGATTCACTGCACCCTCCATCCAACCTTTTTCTGCTGAGAACAGAAAGATTTTCATGCACGAGAATAAAACAGAGGTCAGACTGGCACATTATTCCAAAGAACAGTTAACGACGAGCAAAACTTCCTCCCTCCTGCAATGACACAGAAGCACAATGAAGTTAAAATTAAACCTAAATCACGAAGAGGAAGGGTGTGTAAAAAAGAAGACGCAGAAGATGAAGGAGAAAAAGCAGAAGAAATGATTAAAATAATTACAAATTGCGCCCTGACAAGCAAGAGCAAAATTTAGCCCAGAGCCATTTGTCTGTAATTAGTTAATTAATCCTTACACAAATTATGAGCAATAACTCATCACGCGGGACTCACCCATCAGAAATTCAGCCGACTTGGATTTCTTCTGCTCAGGTTGCTCCACAGCCTTCTGCTGCAACTTCTGGAGGGAAATTGTTAAATGAATAAATTAGCTGCAGAATGAAGATCATCATTTCTGATCCGCAACTAACGCAGTATTTTAAATATGGGACGACACGAAAATGTCATTTAATTTACAACGCCGCTAAAGGGGTCAAGCGCTAATTGAACAACAGAGTGGAAGGAACTGGAATCATAAATAGATAAGTTGACATGAATGCCTGATGAAGGTCACATTAAAATACTTACAGTGTCCAACCCCCCACCCTCCCGAATCCCACCCAGCCTCCAACCCGAGAAAAGCACAGTTTTCTCCTCCAGAAAGGAAAGATACGTTTTTATGTGAGCTACAGTATGTGGAAACGTTGGAGGTTTGCCGTGCGTATAAATATGCAAATCGTCATAAACACATTGCAAGGCTCAAATGCACGAGAAAGAAAATAGGACAAGAGACCTTGCGCCAAATTAAAAACATAAACCAGGGTTCTCACACTGGTTACCACATGCTGGAACTTTAACATGCTGTGAAAAATAAGAAAAAAGGTCAATTGAAAGTTGCAGGTCTAAGCCATTTGTGGGGGCAGTCTCTTAAACATGTTGTTTGTGATTTTTTTAAAGGCTTTTACATTTTTAAAATAGGTACTGTACAGGAGGTGTTGATTCTTACGATATAATACTTATGTAATGTGAATAAAGTATACTCTTTTTTTTTTTAATGAACACATATGTAGTGAACTTTTACAAGAAGTGCATTGTTTTACTAACAGACAGATGCTTCTCTATTTCAGATTTATTAATTTACTGATTTTGTTATGTAAGGGAAACCAGGCAAAATGCTCCAATTTCATCAGTGCTTGTTCTCTCATGCAGTGTGTCAGTAGAAAATATATTGGGAGGACAAAATCTGATTCTATCAACTTATTTTAATTGTAGCTTTTAAGTAAGATCGCAATAGCACACCATACTTAGAAAAAAAAACATTAATTACAAAAAAGATAAATTATAAATTTGAACAACCCATGATCTCAGCAGGGTATTTTCAGAAATGCCATGTAAGGCCAAATTTTCACATATATGTTTTATCTTAATACGATTAATAAATTACATTGTTTATACATAATATCAAATGACACATATTCATTTCTGTATATGTAAAATGTGGTTATTTTTACTGCAGTACTTACCATATGCAGTGTGGAAATGTTGCAATGGCCTTTAATGTCAAAATGTGTTTATGGTGATAATAATAATAATAATAATAATAATAATAATAATAATAATAATAATAATAATAATAATAATAAATGACATTATTATTATTATTATTATTATTATTATTATTATTATTATTATTATTATTATTATTATTATTATTATATATTTCTTATGATTATAATAATAATCTGTAATATTAACAAAGCAAAAAATAATAATAATAATAACTTGTTAATAAATTGTTTTGGAATGTATCAAAATATTGACTTTAGATGTTGTGCAATAAAACCAAAATTTGTCACTACATTATTTCAAATATGCATATGTAAATGAGCCCTGAATGGCACAGATGAAATCGATAAACACTGCTAGACATATGAACATTGAGTACAGATGCTCAAAACATATAGCATCATTTTAAAGACAGCAGTTTAAGTGTGTTTTTCATCTTACATGACAGAGCAATTAAAGTTGAGCAGGACACATTCCAATCTGGAGCAGAGTTTAGAAATCTGCTTTAACATCCAACAAGCCCTAAAGCCACACATTCATTTGCACCGCTGAGATTAATGGTAATCTAATTGTAACTTATTTAAAAACCATTTGCTTTTCCCCCCACTCTCTTCAAATCAATTTCTCTAACAGTAAGATGGTAAAACTGACCAGAAATCATAAATGTATCAAATAAGTGTTGTTTTTTTCCCCCTATGTTTTCTCATTTTTATGTAGTCATTCTAACGTGGCTAAAACAATTTTTTCTTGCACGTTTTGGTGCATGTCCCGCATGGAAATTTACAAGTGATAATTGGGCCACCACTTGAGAAATAAGCAAATAATGATTTTGCCAAAAGCAGAATGACACATAATTATCCTCACCAATTCAACATTTCATATTATCCGTCCGGCACTCTCTTTCACTGGTGGATTTCAATTATCTCCCAGTAACAAATCTCTTTAATTACTTTCTGAAGTTGTCACACCAGCATTGTCATATTCTTCTATTTTTCCCTGATGAATTTGAATTTCTTTGTGTGTGTGTGT
>CAIGQW010055454.1:698049-725989 GCA_903798125.1 Danio choprae | reverse complement strand
CTGGTGGTTTAAGTCTTTTGCACAGTACTGTGTATGTGTGTTTGTGTACAAAAATGATTTTTGCTGCCTGTTCAAACTACTTATTTAAAATGAGCTGAAACCCAATTCTTGCTTTTTTTTGGGACAAAGTAATTGTTTTATGTTCAATCCACTTATATTTGTTAGGTTAACTTAATCGATTTGCATTGGGACAACATGAATGAATTATGTGGAACCCTGCATTTTTACAGTGTGTCATTTCTGCTCTCTTTATTAAGATGCAAACACAATTAGGAACACAATTTTCAGAACAAATTTACTTCTTAAAACAAAAAAAAATGTTTGTTGCACTTTTTTGGGGAGATTGTCTTGAAGTTTTTTTTTTAAATAAAGGACCTTGTAATATCAGCCCTCTTTCAGCACTTCCCAGAGACAGATTTTGGTTGTCAAATCTTTTTTTTGCTGTTCAGGTAATACCATATAGCCTCTATAATACTAAGGTCTTGACTCTGTGAAGTCCTTTAATGTGTTCCATCCACGTTTTTAAAAAAATATGATTTCCAAGATATGCATTAGCAGTCTGTCTGAAATCATTATCATGCTGAAAAAATTTGCAGAAATGATTAACACCTGCCTGTACATTTTAAAAATCCCCAAAAATCACAATCCCATTAGTTCAGATAGTAATACTAATACTGACTTTTTTAAAATTTATTTATTTGAAAACATCCCCAGATGCCATCATAGAATGGTTTTGTCAGATATCAAATTTGTGTCCATAATATAGCAATCCAATTCACACATATTTTTTTTCCTTTCTTTTTTTACTTTGTATTCAATCTTAAACATCCCAAACTTTGATTCCATTTCTGTTCCTTCTTTCTTTTGATTGCTCCATATTTTCATCTGTGCTGTCAACCTGTGGCTCTTGCTGAATGTGGCATGATGTCAATCATTCTTGTGATCTGTCATCATTACATTATCACAGCTCTTTGCTGGCGGGCTTGAACCTTAAACATTCCCCTCCTCACCCCTCTTTTTTCACATAAGAAATGATTGAAAGCTGTGCGAAATTAGACAAAATCAAGACGCAATAAAGGACATGTGAGTGTCCAAACACTTCTCCTCATTGAGATAGCAGTGTTAGAGCGAGCTCACTGTCCTGAGTAATCCAATCCGATGAGGCCAGTCCCTTAATCTCTGTCTTGGGAATGTGATTGCTCTAATGCATTTAGTGAAACTCAGGCAAGGTTTTATTTAATCGTGCACGCTGGAACTGTGGAGAGGAGATGAGAAAAGTACACAATCTTTCATCATACAATCATCCAGTACTATTGCATTTACTGTTGTTCTGCTGGTCTTACATGTGGGTGTGTATCTCTCGGTGATCTATAGGGGATCCAGGGTTTATTGTTCATGTTTTGTTTTAGTTTTTTTTATAATGAGGTAGTTATTAAGTTGTGTATATTTTCCAGAGATTCACCATGATTGATTTAATAATTCACTCACTCACTTTTCTTTGGCTTATTCCTTGTTCATCAGGGGTTGCCATTTTTTATAATGAGGTAGTTAAGTTGTGTATGTTTTCCGTAGATTCACAGTGATTGATTTAATAATTTTCTCACTCACTTTCCTTTGGCTTATTCCCTGCTTTATCAGGGCTTGCCACAGTGGAATGAACTGCCAATTACTCTGGTATGTTTTAGACAGCGCAGACCCCTCCGGCTGCATCCAAACACTGAGAGTACAACCCTCAGTACTTGGAAACACCCACACACTCTCCCATTCACATACTATGGCCAGTTTAGTTTATATAGTGGAAGTTCTTGAAACTTGACTATAAAAAAAAAAAACTGTGCACCTGGAGTAAATCCATGCGAGCATGGGGAGAACATGCAAACTCCACACAGAAAGGCCTCCTGGTCCAGTCGGGATTCGAACCAGTGACTTTCTTGCTGTGAGGCAACCATGCTAACCACTCAGCCACCATGCCGTCTTTAATAATTGTGAAATGTATTATTATAGTATTAATACAACTGCACTTAAATTACTGTACTTTACAGTTGGTCATTAACACATTTCACTTAACATAAATCTCTTCATTAATTAACAGTGTGTTAACCTTATTGTGAGTGATTTAGTGTTTAGCCATGTTCAAGAAGCTGTTCGGCTTGAAGGGGAAATAACTGTAGCCTCATGTTTAGAGGGCGTTCAGTGGCACATAAGGGGTTTATAGCAGGAATCTGTGACACGGACCCCTGTTGTGACTTCAGATTTACCATAAAATATGTACTGCGTATATGTGCTGTGTGTGTGTGTGTGTGTGTGTGTGTGTGTGTGTGTGTGTGTGTGTGTGTGTGTGTGTGTGTGTGTGTGTGTGTGTGCGCACATATGCGTGTCTACTTGCACGCTATTTTAGTCATGCTGTTTTTACACTACCACATATTTATGAGAGTCATCTTTATTTCTATAGTGCTTTATACAATGTAGATTGTGTCAAAGCCACTTTACAACGATAAATAGTAAAGGGATTACAGAAATGTAGTTCACGTGCATCATATTTCAATCACAAATTATGTAGAACCGTTTATACGTTTTATGAAACTGTTGGCTTTGACCCAAAATTGGGTTGTTACAACACGTCATTTTTAGCGTTTCAGTTATTGCTAAGATTATAATACTTGTATTATTAAATGTAAATGGTTAAGTCACACAATCTGATCAAAAAAATGGTTCATCATATCTACAGTACCCTATAACTTACAGCAACCTTCACTCATTTTAAAAACGTTTATTGACACTACTCACATTCCCGACATAAGAAGTGACTAAGAGAACTAAGAGAAGTGACAATAAGACCACAAATCACAGCAAAAAGCAGCGTGGTGAGTTTTGTCATATAAGTAAGCTGGGACAACCCACCATTTAGTCTGTTTAGCCTATTATGTAAATGTGTGTAAATATTTATTATTTATTGTTAATGTCAGTATAAATGTCTTAAGATTTTAGTTACTATACTCTCAAAAGTTTTGCCTGTCCCTGTATTTATTACCTATAATATTGCTGTAAAATAGAACAGAAACACATTGAATTCAGATCTTCATATCTGTTTGTAATGTTTGGTCCAACAGAATCCTTTCATGAACAGGAACCCCCCCCCCCACCTAATTATTATTATTATTATTATTATTATTATTATTATTATTATTATTATTATTATTATTATTATTATTATTATTATTATTATTTTATCTATCAGCAGCAAATCCTCTTAGACATAGAGTAAAGTCTGACTATATTTTGCTTTCTCCCAACCTCCGGTTCCTATTATATCAACACAAAAAAAGACACTTCACTCAGCAAGCCATTTCATTAGTTTTAATAAACTATTTCTACTTGATCTGACCCATGAAAAAATATGTTTAGGTAAGTGACAAAACATTTGTATCAGAATGTACTTACATTGTGTTAATACAGAATGTTTCTATTTAACCACAAGGTCAATCTGTAACAATCAAAAATGTACTTAAAAACTTGTTCTTTACTGTCGATATAGTTCACAAAGAATTGACAGTCATGGCCTAAATATGCTTTTTTATTATCAATAGTAAATCCTAAAATTTGGCATTAGCAACATCAGTACTGGTTCATTTGGAATAAGAAAGTGAATCATTAACTAGAGATTAGCTCTAACCAGATCATTGGAATAAGTGAGTTGCTGACTAAGGATCAGACATAATCAGATCTGTCCAATTCACAAAATAATTGTTCAGTGAAAGTTGTGAAACTTATTCAGCTTTATTACGTCTACTTCAGCACACAATATCATCATAAGCATGCTGAACCTGGAAAACAAATCATTTTGAAAGGAATTCCAATATTATTATTCCCCTGTGTCATTACTCTTCTAGTTGTGGCATGGACTCTACATTTTTTTATTGTAAACTATTTTTAAGTTAAAGCTATGGTTTTTGTAGTGTAATTTAGCAGAAATGGAGCTGGGGAATGTTTTTATTTTATTTACATTTTGTAATGAGCAGCCTGGTTACAAAATGTTCAAATTATAATAAATAAATAAAAAATTATATGTGTGTTTATATGTGATATATATATATATATATATATATATATATATATATATCAGGTTGTTCAGGTTGTTCATGCAAATTAGCATATATTGTCATTCTGTATAGCATGCAAAAGTAGTTGAAGAAGTCAGACTTGAATTCAGAGAAATAATGTAGTGCCATCGTTACTATTCATTGATAACTCTTATTATTATTAATAATTATTTTCTGTGGAGTAAATGAATGAAAAGTGTACCAGAAAAAAAGGGGTGGAGAGACTTGCTGTTCTATTGATCTAAGGAATGCAAGCAGGAAGCACAACCTATATACAGGCCCCGCCCCTACAGTGCCACCCCAAACATATTGACATTTAAAGGTGTTTGACACTGCTGCTTCTTTGTTTTGGCATGCGTGAAGTGCAGAGAGGAGGAGGTCGTTTGGATGATTAACAGGAAAAGTGTGCGAGCGAGAGCGTCTGGGGTTAGTGGTAGGTGTTCCTGGGCCCCTCTGGCAGGAGCAGCTGGAGTCTCTAAATTAGTGCTGGGCTTGATTATGCGCCGTTCACCCTCTCCGGCCCCTCCTCTGAGTTTAGCTGCAGGTGAAACTCGCTGCCAGTCGGCCTTCTGCCGCCCCTCTCTCAGGCTTTTGTCCTCCTGCACGTAATTGTAACGTGCATGGTGCTGCACAGAAAATGTGCTCAGGGTGATAGTGTGTTTTTGTGAGCGTGTGTGTGTGTGTGCATTGCTTTTCATTTGTTGACTGTAGAACCAGCCCATATCTCAAACACACATACACAAACACACTTCCCTCTAGTGGAACTATTAGCCAGCATGAAGTATGGGTATGCATTCCCTAGGGAGTATTTAAACAGGTTTCAGGAAAGGTTATAGTTGAACCTTAAAAATAGAAATTAGTCAGATTGAAAGCAATTTGGTAATTGTTAATCTGATTGATTGATTGATTGATTGATTGATTGATTGATTGATTGATTGATTGATTGAAATGACAGTTTATATAGGTATGTTTATCTCTATCAAGAATGAGATGAATTTGGGCAGGAATGTCTGTTTGGTGAATGGCAGATGGGGGTATTTAGAAAACCTTTAACCTTTAATTTTTGTAATTGTATTTGACAGCGATATTGGTTATGAAAATGCACTGTTACCTTTTGACGTTCAAATGAAAGATGTTGATAATTACGTACACATATACACAAAAAGACTTTTGTTAAGCATCTCTTGTTAAGCATCTCATTAACAATTCACATAATATTTGTAAGTGGTGTCAGTGTTAGGGATGCTAGAGCATTGTTTCTGGCCCTGTGGTAATACAGGAAACAAAAAAAGAGAGAGAAAGCACTGGGAAACACTGGAGTAGATGTTTGCAGTGGGGGTACCTGTCTTTCTTTCTCCCCATGTCTCTCTGCCGGGTCTTTATGCGTGGGATCCTTGGGTGATTTGGGATTTCTCCCGGTTGCAGGCCTGGGGGAGGACCGGTAACTGAGCCACCAGCCGAGGGAGCTGGACCAATTACACTGTTAGGATAAATGTAGCGCCATGCATGGATTGTGGTACTTAACAGGCCGTATGAAGGCAAGCTTCACCAGGGTATTTTAAATGGAAGGGAATTTAAAAACAGATTTATGGGGCAGTTAAAAATAGTAGGCGACTGATTTTTCCTCCCCCACGTTTGCCTCTTTTCTTTTTTATGAAATGATAGATCTGCAGAAAAAGTGAAAGCTGTCCCCAGTGGAGCGGCCCAACACAAATTGACAATTTCAATCCCGTAGCATAATATCCTCATCGTCTTTCCTCTCTTCATTTCTTCTGTCCTCCTGACCAACAATGACATATTAAATTAAGCCTTAACTAAATCTGAGTTAATGAATTATTCTAGCACCTATGATGTGATTATTTTAATTAATGGGACAACATACCTGCCGTCACTCTGGTCTGCTAATGAACAGTGTGCTCGGCTCTAATGTCTTTTTCTGACACCACCCCAAAATAATGGGAAATGACTGTTTCTCTGTCTTATGGCGAATTCTCTCCTGTGAGATAGAGCTTTGTGGATCAGTGATAGCCTTTTCCAGACACACACACACACACACACACACACTGTTGATGTCCATATAAGTTATGCAAGAAGGAAGTGCAGTTTTTATACAAACCCCGTCCCTGCAGTGATGTATATCGACATTTAGTAGTGTTTGTCAGTCTGTTGTGAAGTACAGTATGCTACATGCAGTCTGGGCTCAGTAACTTCTGTTATGTTTTGTGTGGCCATTGTAACTATTATGATCTGTTGAAATATAAAAAAATTAGTTTAACACAGAAAAGCAATTACACAAGGTATACAGCATAACAGCTAGCTAGCAAAGCCAAAATCATCCACCCAGCACTGGTAGTGTCATAGCACACTTTTCTCGTAATGCCTTTAACTCTTTCTCAACATGACCACAAAAAAAGGGTTAGTTTGTTGCACCCTTCTAAATTTATTTGAAGAACTTTTCAGTATGTCCTTCATTTAATTCATTATAATTTTCACTCTAAAGCTGCTTGTTTGTGTACAATCTGAAAAGTAGAAATTATAAAAGTTTGAATAAATTGCACAGGGTACACTCAGCTATAGCCTACTATAGCTAACTTATACATTTTTACATACTAAAATAGCTTCTGTTCTCCTACCTCATCGTTTATAGTAAAAATTGTTTTAAGCATTAAACAATGAGAATAATCAAATGCTGGTTCATATGTAATTTCATTCATTCATTCATTTTCATTTCGGCTTAGTCCCTTTATTAATCTGGGGTCGCCACAGCGGAATGAACCGCCAACTTATCCAGCATATGTTTTATGCAGCGGATGCCCTTCCAGCTGCAACCCATCTCTGGGAAACATCCATACACACCCATTCACACTCATACACTATGGACAATTTAGTCTACCCAATTCACCTGTACCGCATGTCTTTGGACTTGTGGGGGAAACCGGAGCACCCGGAGGAAACCCACGCCAACACAGGGAGAACATGCAAACTCCACACAGAAACGCCAACTGACCCAGCCGAGGCTCGAACCAGCGAACCTTCTTGCTGTGAGGCGAACGTGCTACCCACTGCGCCACTGTGAGGCCCCATATGTAATTTGATAAATTATTTGTATGTAAAACGTGTCATCTTTGCTTATAAATATAAATTATCTGACAGAATATTTGTCCATGCAACAGCTGATTTGCTGAAAGTTGGAGAATGGGTGCTTACTATGGCAAGATTAACACTTCTGAGCCTCAAAGCTGTCATTTTATGCATATAAATACCTTTTTCTTTCTTTGAGCAGATCAACATACCAACTGGTTTGAAGGAATACTGTTTGTTTTTTTTGTTTTTTTACCAATTGAGAACAAAAGGAGCATGTGTTTAAATGAATGGCGCATAAATATTTACAATGAATGCATTGAGATAACTTATTAATGTTAATTCACTTCTATTAAAAGGCAGTTTGATTCAGAATCTATATCTTATAGAGACAGTACTATACAGTCAGTGTTGATTTAAGAAGATCTGTTGCATTTCTGTGTTCTGTTGCCAAAATTTATGCCCTGTATTATGCAAATGTCTTACTTTGATGATAATGTAGGACACCTGCTCTTTCAACTGTAGCTACATTTCAGATTGTCATTTTTAGAATTGCCTCAGGGTGGTGATTGGCCCAAATAAGAATTTATTGCGGCAAGTTTTATTGATTTGGACCGTGCTCAAGTGTAAATGGTTCTAGATGTAAATTACAATACAAAGGCTAGAATGATCTTAAGGTCTGGTTTTAATGCATTTCTACCAAAACGAGTATAGAGTGTATACATTGCAGGATGATATCTGGATACGTACGTTTCTAAAATAGCTAAATAAATTACAAACTACAGTACAATGTAAGGACCTACAACTTGAAATCTGCTCCAAAGACATTAAATTCTGCAGTTTAATGGTTTAAATAAACTAACTGCTATTCAATCATTAAATCAGACATTGTTTGTCATAATTCTAAACATGACACAGAATATTAGATACAATATTTCCTTAGACTTGGCAGCAGTAAATAGTGAAATATTTTAAAATGGTATGAAATAATTTGCTAAACTCAAGCTTATATTCAGTGGGTAAAATAAATATTGAAAACATCACCATTTTTTGTCACAAAACATTTCTAAAGGTGTTGTTGACTTGAATTCTTCACCAGATATCAGTAACAACCAAAGTAACCCATACATACAGAGACAGAAAGACTAATTAGTTTAGAAATTAGGTTATGTGTAAAAAAAAGTTATGACACAGGAAAAAGTATTGAACACATGAAGGAAGGGAGTTGCAAAAAGGCAGCAGCAACTGAAATCTAGCATTCCTGAATTCCTGTAACTAATGGCTCAGCATACCTTGGTAGGAACGCTGGAATGCTAAGGGGTTAAAAAGCAACCCTGCTTATCATCTTAACTGCTTCAATCCTAACACCTACATTAGGGTTCAGAGACAAGACCCACAGAACCATCATGATTTTTAGACTCTATTGAAGTATGGGAAAAAATCCTACCTGATTACCAAAAAAGCATTTTATAGAAAGTATTAAATACATTCCAGTAGTTCAGTGCTTCTCCTTTTGTCCTTCCATTGTTATTACCATTACTAAGTTTTTAGAATTTTTTTATTTATTTTTTTGCGGCCATTTTGTGTGTAATCATCACAGGGTTGCCAAGTGTCAAGGCCGGCTAACCTCAATGTGTGGCTGCTGTGGAAGTGACATGCACTGGAATATAGAAATACTTAGAAATGTTAGCCGGGCAAAACAAGACTTTGCCATGTGTTTGGGAGTGAGTGTCTTAAATAGTTTGACTAATGTGTAACAGGTGGGATGGTAATCAGAGCAAGAGTTTGTGGGAAATTAAGTTCAGGTGAAAAACCAGGGCCCAAAATTTTATCTATGCCACCTCAAAATATATTTGTGCGAGTGATAAATTGTTGCCGTGTGACCAGTTTTCACTGCAAAATGTTCACCGCATGCCCGTATTTAGGAGAAATTCATGCAGAATGCATCTTTGCACCAAAAAATGCCAAACGCAGCACTCAGGAAAAAGTTTAAAACATTTGACATGTCAACTTGCTGCAGTAAACAAATTCCACAATGCTTGCCCCGCCTTCAAGCTCTTCTGATTGGCCCACTGCTCTAGAACAGAACACGAATGGATTGGTTGATATCAGCTGTCAATCACTCAGTTCAGATGACAGGGAGCTACAGCCATGAAAATGTAAAGGCCTTGATACGAGAGAATGAAAATAACACTGAAAGATTTTGTTTTAGAAACCACCTAAAGTTACAAATAATGATACTTATCTTATTAGTGATCATGTGGCGAATGTTAATCCACCATTTACACTTTTTGAAGAGTGGATAAAAGACTTCCAGTGGGTTAAAGTCCGCTATGAAAATGACTAAAGCCATTCACCGTAAAACCGGTGGGATGGGGTTTTCAGGTAACAGCGTTTGCCACATCTACACATTTTAAGCACGAGATGTTCTAACGTTATTTAATCCTTCATTTAATCGTTATGATGCTGTCAGTTGTGCGACTGGCACCGGATTTACCATCACAAAAGAACATGCATTCACTGAGATTAAACTATTGCAGCTCATAAAAAAGACCGTTATTGCTATAAAGATGACGTATGCAAATAATACGTTTATAATAAGAAGAAGCAAAATTATTATTGTTAACTCCGGTGAACGCATGAAGATTTATTTTGTTTGTTAGTTTTGATTAGTGCTGATTTAAATCTGTTAATATAAAACTTGTAGTAACGGTGCTCATAATTGTTGGTGGGTGCGCCTACATTTTTGAAGTTAGGAGCACAGGTGCTACCAAGAAAAAAGGTTAATTTCGATCCCTGATAACATACAACAGCTCGTAGTAGTGCACTCCACCTGGTCATTGTTCATCTACAGGTTTGTTGTCACTAACATGAGACCAAAAATATTTTGTCTTTTTTTTTGAGGATTGGGGTGGGGATGGTGCTCCAAGTATTCCTTTAGGAAACTTACTGTACAGCCACTTTTGTTTGCATTTCAATCTGCTTAAGAGAGAAGGACAGAGAAAGGAAAAGATGTTTCATATGACAGACTGCATGATCAGGACTGCTTCGGCTTCTGTTCTGGCCTGAAGCCGTGTGACACTGATCAGATCTAGTTAAACAGCTGTTTATTATTTCAAGGGAAATCAGTGGAAAGATTCTCTCTGGAGACACCACTTTGTGCCAGGCACTCCTCCTCTTTGTAAATCAAATACCTGTGCAGAAGCCTGTGGGTGTCAACTGATTCCAAAACTAACCAAATCATGTCTTCGTTGCACTAAAGCCTTGATAACAGATTGCCATTGTATTCCAGAACTGAGAAAATCTGGTCAAGAGTTTGAAACTCTAAGTTTGACTTTGAAAAAAATGTGTCCACCTGAACAATTGTAGGATGTTGTTCGGCATAATAATTTGTGTCATTGTTTAGTGAGATATGAAATGTAGATATGAGAAGTATGAAAGCAAGAAAGAAAGAGAGACAGTTTATGTCAGGTTTGGAGTGCTGTCGTGGATTGAAGTAATTACTGAGCTGTTTTATAGATTCGTCTGGTTGGGGCTTGTGAATATTTGCCGTAAGGTTGTTCGGATTCAGAAGTGGACCATGACTATAAATCCCACTCAAATGATGCAATGGGGCAAATTATAGAGGTTGAAGTAATCAGTAAAGTTGGCGTTCATTATGCTATAAATTCCTTTAGATTACACTTTGCCAATTTTCTTGTTTGCCATCTAACATTTGCTGAATTTAAAAGAATACATGAATACATGTATTACTGAATACATGTTTGGACATTGTGAAGTGGTGTTTCGAAAACATTTTTTAAATATTTTCTTTAAAGAGACTCTCTCTCTCTCTCTCTCTCTCTCTCTCTCTCTCTCTCTCTCTCTCTCTCTCTCTTTTTCTCTGTGGACTATTGCGAAATATAAAATATTAAACACATCTTAGCTTTGGATGGCATTATTGTTTGTAATCAAGTAGCCTTTAGATAAAATGTTATTGTGGCAGAATAATATGAAAGTAACAATATGTTTATATGCATTAGTTTCAGAATGATAATTAATTCAATTGGAAAATATAAAACAACAAAGATGTTGCCTGTCTGCATAGTTCCCACTGTTCTGAGCAACAGAAGGAGACATGTCTCTGTTTAATTATGGACATATGACCACCATAAATAAGCTGGTGTTATGAAGGGAGATCCTTTATGGGAGTATAGAAAACCAAAGTCACTCTTTGAAGTGTGAAATGCACTCTGCTTAGAGCTGTAAAACCGCTGAGCTAACCACACTCAAATGATATTTACTTTTTCAATAGAGCACCTTAGTTTGATGTCCAACTTTATTGTGCTAGTAGAGACATTAATTGGTTATTTTAAAAAGACTATACAGCCCAACATAAGTGTTTTATATAGTGGAATGCACATTGACAACAGATGTATGGTGACAAGGTGTAAGTCATTTTCTAAAGCAAACACAGACACGGTGGCTTTTCTAGGCAGATTACCTGAACCACAGGGAGGCACTTGTTAAAAAAAAAAAGAGAGAGAGCTGGCTCCTTTTCCTGTAAACAAATGTCTCATTTATTGCACCAATGATACAAGACCAAAAATAAATAAATAAAATAAAAAATCGCACAACATATACTTCAGTAAAGTATGATGTAACAATTATAATAAATATTAACCTTTTGCGTGCATGACATGAGAACAGATTGATCAGTTGTGTTTAAAGTTCTTCAGATCCATGCTCTAACAAAAAAATCTGACCTTATCTCTCATCTCAAACCTGGATTGTTTCTACAGGTGGTTTGTCAAGCCCACTCACGTGTGTGAGGCATACTTCAGAGTGTCAGAGTCATGAAAGACAGTACGTTCTACAGTACGTTCCCCATTCATCAGTTATTGTAGCCTGGATTAGTTTTCATCCCACATTAAACCACACGCAAATAGATGATGCATCATTCATCAAATGTTTATTAATTATTGGTTCTTAACTGTTTATTAAACATTGTTTCTGCTTGATGTGCCTAACAACATCCCTTAACCATGGTAAAATAACAGTTTTATTGTGGCTTATTGCTTTAATAGACTCTGTCTTGTTAGTTTATACAGTGATTGTATCCCTGAAGGGCGAGTAAAGCCATGAAAACGGCCAACTTCACATGATTGCGGTTGGATACATAGAACTCACAGTTCTCCTTAAGCGCTGAAATGCACACAGACAGTGTCACACTCCTCCAATCTGCATCTTTAGGCTAGAGGGCTTCTATGGTGTCTTAGAATTGGAGATGTGCAGATCTGTGAGTTTCTCTTACCCAGACCACATGCTTTATGCCAGCAGAGTGTAGATCGGTCACCAGACCCATTCATTCATCAGATGTCTCCATTCACAGAGATGTCCTCCAGCGGGCATCACAATGCTTCAGCAGGCAAACATACTTGAGTCTGAAGCCCCTAGGAGAAAACACATGCAGTCAAACACATAAACACACGCACGCACGCACGCACGCACGCACGCACACACGCACGCACGCACGCACGCACGCACGCACACACACACACACACACACACAAACATTCGTTTTTAAAAGGCTCTTAAAAACCTCTTTCCTGCTATTAATTAAAACATGTACACTATATTAGATGAGTATGAATGAAATATTTGCCCAGAAAACATCTGTGAGTGTTTTCTTATATTGTCTGATAAGGGCCTCACGGTGGCGCAGTGGATAGCACGTTCGCCTCACAGCAAGAACGTTGCTGGTTCGAGCCTCGGCTGGGTCAGTTGGCGTTTCTGTGTATTTATACACATTTTTATTTAAAACTATTTTAGATACTGATGTTTTATTTTCCTAAGCTGTAAGTCATTACCATCAAAAAAACTATCAAAATATTTCACTAGGACTGCAGTTAATCTAGGATACAATAATTTGTTTGTTTTTTATATATCAAAACATCCACGATTTACTAATTGTTAGATGCTCCTGTATGTGTAACACATATTTGATTGACATACAGACTGTCCAAACCAATGTTGTCTTGACACATGCTGGTGTCAATGGACTCAAATGACACAGCAGTTTGGAATTCTGAGTAAGTTTATATATCAGAGCAGTGCATGAGAATGTTATCTGTAAATAATGACATAAATATCAATCCGTTTTTGAAACTTTTGAAACTGTTTTTGACTCTGATTAAATGTAAAATTGTAGCCAATACATCGTTTAATTTATTTCTGCTTTTGAATTTCAATCACACAACTGACTAAATTTGTCATAATTAGATATATTTTTAAACTACATGTTAATAGAAGTAATTTTTATTAAATTGTAGATTTTACTTTTCAACATCAAACATTGTTGTACCAGAAATCAATGTCCTATAATGCATTTTAAAGGCAGAAACAAATGGAAAACACACACACAAATTGTGTTAAAGGTTCAACAAACCCTTAAAATTATTATTGGGGCAGGATCAAAATCGGTGGTGTATCGCTATCTGCCTGTCCAGTGATGACGTGTCGGTTTATCATTATTATTCATAGATTAAGTTTTCTTATTTTTGAGAAGACGCTGCTTCTTAATTATTCATGACTGCACGTGCTTTCCGATGACAGACCCATATGGACAGACCTGCCAAGCTGTGAGACAGCACACAGCACGCAGTAGTTAGGTGGTTGTGAAGGGTCATATGTGTTTGTTTCTGGGATCCATGGTTTTCTCCACGATTATGTCAGGGCTACCGATACAGAAAAGCTGTTTGTGTGCAGCAAGCATTTTTGTCATGAGAGCTGTACGAGAATTGGAGAATAGTGGACTTTTATCAGTTGAGTTCATTACCATTCAGACACATCGCTGTGCTGCCGTGTTCACCCATGTTTACAATCTTCTAGATTACCGGCAGGGCTAACGGTTGGAATATACAGGGAAAGAGACCTGATGTACTGCTATCCCCTGTGTCTGCATTCAGACCCAGGGATTCAGGAGGAGAGAAGTCCTCCTGATTGATGAGGTTTATATAAACATGATTATCTTTATAATGATATAACAAATTGTTGTTATGTGCATAAATTATGAATAGCCTATTGTATTGGTAACGGCATTAAATTACTTAATTTTATTTATTTGCATTTTAAATTTGTAAACTATGAATCACTTAATCTAAATTCAGTGGCCTGCTCTGCCATGAACTCAATCATACCACAAAGAGGACAGGAGGCCTCGCTAGGTATCATTCAGCAAACGAAAACACTTAATCTAAACACCTAAACAACCAAATAAAATCATGCTAAGCCAGCCATGCTAAAGTTGCTAAACCCAAGCCAGACAGTTGTTGTCCCACTCTCCCCTTTTTCCCCTGCTCACCTGGCCATGCACCCTCCTCCCTCTGCTCACAGTGCTCCACGCCCATCATTTTTTGAAAACTAAAAGAGGGGGGTTTCATGACCCTTTAAGGACAGGTAATATTTTATTTGTCCTGAAAAACTGGAATATAGTTTGTTCATTCATTCATTAATTTTCCTTCGGATCAGTCCCTTTATTCATCAGGGGTCGCCAAAGCGGAATGAACCGCCAACTTATCCAGCATATGTTTTATACAGCAGATGCCCTTCCAGCTGCAACCCAGTACTGGGAAACATCCATACACACTTGCAATATAGTTTGTTGTATTGCTGAATTCTTGTTTTAAATGTCATGTATCATATTTTACTCATATTTCTATTTTAGCTGAATATGTTTTTATGATATGCTTTCTTACTGACCGCCAAAAAAAACAATCATAAACATAAGGTTTAAAATGCTGCAAAATAAGAGTGCAGAAGAACTATTTTTAAATTAAAAATACAATTTTACATTTTCATTCAGCTAGTATTTTAATCCAGATGTCCATAAAATACTAGACATTGTCAGTTTTTAGGTGTTAATCAATGTTATTGCACTTTATCAAGTCATCCCATACAACAGTAATACCTAAATCTGAAGGCTAGCGTTGACAGTCAGTGTCCATATGTCAGCTCCTGTACATGGTCATCAGATGGCCTCCACCTCAGCGGGCATCAGCTCCAGTATGCCCATCTATCACCTCCCACCCTGCATTAAAATTTAATTCTGGTTACTGAGTGAGGCCATTGAAACTTTTATCTCAACCCTTCTTTATCTTCTCTTCATTAAGTTCTCATGCCGTAATAGCCCGAGAGCTCTGCGGCTAAGGATGATGTTTTGAATAATGAAGACTCATTATTCCTGCACAGAATGCTTGTTAATTCAAATGATGATATTAAAACTATAGTAGCCTTTAGCAGTGGGGTGATTTCTAGCATACTTTATCATGTATCAATATATACTCTGTTTGTCAAAACTGCCCTGGGCGGGACGTGACATTCTCACAGAGGACTGGAGCGCTTCACAGGCCCTGGAATACTCCAAGGTGACAACTCTCTGAGTCCGAGCCCTCAGGAAATGGAGACGCGGGGACGGAACCCGACTTAAAGTGCCATCAAACACATAGCGACATATTCCTCATCTCAGTTTCTGTCTTTAGATGTCATGAGGGAAATAGCAAATCCATACACAAGATCACAACGTATATGCTTGATTGTGCGCATTAACTTTTACAGGTCTTAATTATTTATTATGTTTTAATGACATGTCATGTAGCATAAAATATAAAGTAAAATATAAATAAATCCAATACAGCCTTCAATCACTGATTTCTCAATGTTTTCACTAATTGAAAAATTAAAAGTAAAATTATAAATCAAATATTTAATGGTTCACATATATTGTGAATAGCAAATGTGTAATTTGTAGCACCGTTCTACTGGAAAAAAACAAAACTGCTGTGCACATAATGAATGAACCTGACTCCCACAATGCATTATTGCCCCTCAGGCCCAGTGTGCCACATGAATGTATAAACACTAAAATGCTCATATACATCTAAGAATCAGATTTTACTTTTGTTCAGTAGAATAGAAAACTGATTTTGAAACCTATTTGTTTAGTAAAATATAGTGGAACAACTGTATCATGTGATTGGTTTATCTCATTATGAATGAGAGTTCTTGAAATACTGGAATGTGAGCCAGTGCAACTCATTTCTGATGTTCTGGCTTGATTCCCTGTGGCCCATCCAGTGTCTGCTGAAAAACCCAATAGAGAGAATTATCTGGGGGTGGCAGATATCCAACACAAACCTTGCCGCCAGCCACACACACTGTACTTTCAGAGCCTGGTGAAAGGTACCACACTACACACAAGCAGACAAATAAAACAAATGTATATGATACTAAAAGAAAGCCCAGTGCAATGAGTGTGTGTTCTCTTGTGTTAAACTTACGTAATTTGCTGTGTGTGGATTTCTAAGAACATTCTCCTGTTTGTCATTTTGCTGACAAGCTCATTTAGATCAAGCTACCTAATATTTGCCTGATTTGTCTGACCAGAGTCGTTCAGTTGTAAATGACTGTAATGGCTCTATTTCCTCAGTGATTTACTGATTAACCTGGTTTATTATTGGGGTCTGAGAGAGTAAACGTAACTTATATTCTAAACTCTTTGTGAATGTTCCAAAAGTTCCAAAACTCAGAACCCAAACTTGTCCATCTTTTCATGATGTGTGTAATTTTTAAATGTATTGCAAAAAAAAAAAGACAAATATATTTTGCAAAAAAAGAAATGGCCAAAAAGGAAAATAAAAATAAAAATCATTAAAAATGTAGTGAATAAAATAAACTTCTTTAAAATCTTTAGTTGTAATTTGACTATGTGTTGACTTGTTTGTAAAATGAAAAGAAAGTATCATTATTTGAATAAACAAATGGACAAAAGGTTTTAGAGGTTAAAGAAAGCACACATGGGCTAATAAACACCCTCCAAAAATCAAATATCTTTGAGTTGAAGTGCATGGAGGTGGGTGCTGTACCTGATAATAGGTTTTGTGGACCCCTGCAGGCATGAACCTTTGGCAGATCTTGAATGCTGTGGAGGGATCAATGGAAGAATGAAAGAGAGAGAATGAACATCAACGGATGTATAAAGAAGCAGAAATCCTGTGGCATCAGTCTTTGAAAAGAGGTGAAGAGCTGGGCTCAGGAAGTAATCTGTTGTTAAGACACAACGCTGCTGTAAGGTTTCCCATCAGCGCCTGGATTATGACAGCAGAATTGTCATTTACATCAGCTTGTACTTTAATGTGCCAGTGGCGTGGTGGTTAATAGCATTTAGGGAACAATGAGTTTGGTCACATCATCTCAATCTCGGCCGTCAAATCCACAAGTTGGAGAGCAACTGAGCTCTTGTTGATGTTTGTGCAGACAATGGCTGTTGTTGTGGCCTTGTAACAGAGCTAATTCCTCCTATCTCTGTGCTCCATGCTCCTGCCATGGCTGTCACTCTGTGCATATCTCTCTCGATGTATCAACTCCCACTATTGTCTTTATGCGGTGTCTTCAATAATCCTGTGTAACGCCTGTGTGTTCTGTTTTCCAAGACTGCATGAGTACCATGACCAGACTCAGCCCGTGAACAGAGTGGAGACATCTAAAATGCGTGCTTCTTTTATTTTGCTGAAGGAATATCTGTCTACAGGCGAGCTAAGCTGACAGGGTTAAAGCCCTTGTTTTGATTCAGGCAAAATTAGTTCAGTGTTTCGGCTACATTCCATCTGCTGCGGCGGACAGCCACACCAAAAATCGTCCCTGCCAGGGCTGCAGGTTGTCATCCATAAAAAAACACATTATGTTTGTCTTAAATCCCTGTTAACTTGCATAATTACTTAACCCTAGGCTGGAAGATTAACTATTGTAAATATTTTAGTAATGAAACTATAATGCCTTATTTCCACTGAGCGTTATAGTTCAGTTCAGTTCGGTATGGGTCACCTTGATCAGGCTTGTGTTTCCACTTCCAACAGTACCCTTTTGGTAGGTGTGGTTTACTCCAGAATGTTGCGATTAATGCCATTCTTGTTAAAAGAATAAAGTCATATGGGTCATTCACATATCATGTCTTTTGTGAACTCAAATTTATATTTTAAAATATAGTTACACAGCAAGCACATGCAAATAGAAAGAGAAAGCTGCATCAGTTGTACTTTGCACACATTTTTAGATGCCCTCGTGAACAACAATAGAGGACATACAGCATATTTTCTTCTTGCTTCTTGGCAGGTGGATGTGTGTCATTGACGTTTTATTATTATGGTGTCATGTCTCGATGGTGCTTCCTGTGTTGTCATTCCCCTGATTTGTTGCACACTCTGGTGATGATTCTCTGTAAACCAATAGCATTCACCTGCAAGTCTAGCTCCACCCTTTTGGTACCATTCTATTGTGCTTGGTACACTTTGAAAAAGGTGCAAAACAAGTAGTATGTTATCATTCACTTTTTTGATAGCTTTGACAGTGGAATCAGACATAAATGTGTACTGCACTATACTGAACTGTGCCACTCATTGGAAATGGGCAGTTACATTACAGTTGATGTATTCTTTTTCCATTCGCTCTGTTTTTTGATCAGTTTTTCTCATTGATACCACATCTTTCATTCCTAAAGTGAACTATAACATGACTGGCTTAGCATGATTTTATTTGGTTGTTTAGGTGTTTAGATTAAGTGTTTTCGTTTGCTGAATGATACCTAGCGAGGCCTCCTGTCCTCTTTGTGGTATGATTGAGTTCATGGCAGAGCAGGCCACTGAAGTGAAGAACTAATGGTAGATTTCCAGTCTTTGTATGGGTTGCAGTGATTCTCGAGTGGGAAAGTTTATCCACCTAGGAGAAAGGAGCATAGTCCATTCACCCATGGGCAATGCCCCCACCCACCTGTGGAAGTAGGCCTGTACCCACAGTTGGTATTAAATCTTAGAGGATACACTAGTTTCTGGAAGCGCAATGACAAAAACATGTCCCACCTTGCGGTGTTAATCCAGTTAATCTAAAGGGCAATGTTTCAAACATACAGCTGTATTCGTGACATCTCTCTGTACCTTTATTTAAACCACAACATGTCTGAATTGGCATTCTCACCTCTTCTTTATTACCAGGAGGTTTCCTATGAGAAGCCAGTGAGACAAATAGCTTTTTAAAGATTCCATGAACCTGCAGAAGAGAATCTTGTTTGTGCACTGTTCACAGACGTTGCTTTTAAGTGCAGCGATCCAGCTTATGTTCATGCGAGCAATGCCTTCTGAGACACTAGATGCCAAATGCTGCTGCAGCGCCCACTCAACATCTGACAGGGAAATAAGACTCCTTCGTAGTGTGCTAGCAGTGACTGGCGAGGCAGTTGTGGCCTGCAGCTATGGCCTGCCGGAGGGTGGCAGGTGTATGTGGCTGGGCCTGTGATGGATTGACAGAAAGCAGCAGAAGAAAGTGGGCGGTGGATGGGTTGAGATGACTCTCTGACATATATGGCCGACATCACAATGTGAGTTATGCTTGGCTGTAATGAGCAAAGGCAGCTGTATGAGAGCGCGGCTCTGTAGAAACACGCTTAAACTCTCTGCTATCAATCATGCACAGAGCAGCTCTCTTCTGTGCCTTTGATTTCATTTCAAATACCCTTTCTCTCTATTTAATTTGCATTCAGTTTGTTTCAACGATCAAGAAGAACATGATTGCTTGGACGCCAGAAGTTTCATTAACCAGCACATTGTGGTTAAACATTAGCCAGACGCAGCAATGCAGATCAGTGGAGCACATACAAGACGATCTAGCTGGTCATTTTAACACTACAGTAGTCAACATTTGAAGTGGATAAAAAGTTATTTTCAAAATCATCCTAAGACAATTGAGTAGGTTTAGAACATTGATGAAATGTTTTGATTACTTCAAACGTCGTCTACTGTGTATACCTGCAGCAGCTTGAGGTCAAGTTAGAAGTCAAGCATTATTGTCATCATTATTATCGCTTGATTGATAGTATCAAACCCATGACCTTGACATGATGCTCTGAGAGTTGAGTTACAGGAACACTGTAACTCATTCTTAAGTTAAGCATTAAACTGTACTGTGCTATATCTTGAGAATGACTTAGAGGTGTGTTCTTTTGGCTCGGGTAAGTAAGTAACCAATAATAACTTATTCTGTCTCTGTTCTGCAAGTATGAAGGTGTGAGAGAGATAAAGAGGGGAGCGAGCAGTCCTGAATTAGTAAAACTCTATTCCACTCCACTCTCTATTATTAATACGCAGGCCTTCATCTGTCATTAACACACTCCTGGTCGTCCTGACCGCTTTTGTTCTATTAAAACCTATTTCTCTCTTTGTTTCTTTCTGTGTTTTTTTCTGCCATTCTTCCTTGATTGCTGTCTACCTCTGTGGTGTTTCCTGCTCTTCTGTCTGATCTGTGTCAACCTTCATGTCAGGGAAAAATTATGAGCTTGTTGACCTGAGAGTGGAATGACTTATCTATCTACTTCATTAATCATGGTTGAATGATCAGAGTTCACAGAGAGTGGAGAAACAAACAGAATTGTATCCAGCAGCAGGCTGATGATGGGTTCACTAGATTTCACACTCATCAGATGAGGGACACTGTAAATGAGGCAGTGAGGGAGGAAAGCAATGAGGAAATGGCTCAGAAGAACCTGTGACTGCTAATCCAACCTGCATTTACTGCAGACCAACAATTTTTTGGAGCAAGGAATTTTTTACACTATTTCCTATAATATTTTCCTATTTTGGTGAAAGTCTTATTTGTTTTATTTCGGTTTTTAATTTTAATTTAAAAAAAACTTTTTATGGTCAATATTATTAGCCCCCTTAAACAATATAGTTTTTTCAATTGTCTACAGAACAAATCACTGTTATACAATGACTTGCCTAATTACCCCAACTTGCCTAGTTAGCCTAACTAACCTAGTTAAGCCTTTAAATTGCACTTTGGGCTGAATACTAGTATCTTGAAAAAGACACTCGTGGGAAAGATAAAAGAAATCCGTTATTAGAAATTAGTTATTACAACTATGGGTGACGCGGTGGCGCAGTTGGTAGCACAATCGCCTCACATATATATATATATATAGAAGTGTGTGTGTGTATACCCCATATTTGTTTGATATAAATAAACAAGAACAATATTTTTTAAAGACCTTAATGTTTATTGTGATGCTAAATGTATGTTGTACTGCAAAACACTTTAAATATGCTATATAATTACAATGACAATACGTCTAATCATTTGATAACAATGTTGAAAGAAAAAGCTAAATTGTGTCATAATCCTTGAAGGTTTTGGAGCAATGATCTCCTGTGTCTTCTCTCCTTAGTCTTCTCTGGCTCTTCAGGGGTCTTCTCCAGGATTATGCATGCACTTGGGATTAAAAGTCAGCCGCCTATCACCTCGCTGCTCAACACACGTCAACCTATCACAGCCAATGGTGTGTCAGTGGCGGGTGCAACAGGCGTGATGGTTGGCCACCCACGCTTCCAGGAGTGCGGAAAGAGTGGTATCAAACGGAGAACATCTGTGAGTGCTGGGCTGCATGGCCCTGAAACAGAGGATGCCTGGGGCTACAGGCTCTGCATTGGCCCACAATGCACTGCCACAGAGAGTGAGAGCTCAGCCAAACGCACCCAGACCCTAGTGTGCATAAAAGAACGTAGAGAGTTTGGAGACACAGGCCAAAGACCATCCACAGACTGGATGAAGCAAAAAAAAATGGCCAAAGTAACATGATGAAGCACACAATGCAGGCAGTAATACAATAAACTTTGTTTGTCATCTAAATGTTATATGTTCAACTGTAAATATTGTCTGCACAATTTCCTGGCCAATCATTATTTTAAAGGCAAAATATACCTAAAATAAAATAAAATAAATACAAAATAAATATTATTAACCATAATACAGCCTTAATCTTCACAAATTTTCACCAGGATTAATACTGGTATATTTTTCTAATTTTAACTGGCATAGCCTGTCCAACAGTTTTAGTTATTGTACTTTGATATTTTACTTTTTATATATTTTTAATAGGGGTGTAATTGTACATGTATTCGTACCGAAGTGTTCAGTACAGGAGCTTCAGTTTGGTGCAATCCTTGTTTTATGTGCAGAACTTGTTTTAGACCTGATTTTTCACACAAGCATATTAAGCGTAGTTTTGTATCATAACTTTGTTTTGTCTCTGCACCACACTTTGAGAACAGCACACAAAAAGCACACTGAGCCTCCAGTTTTTGCTCACTCCTGTCTGTAGAGCTAAAATTACGGATGATATTAAGATGCTTCCACATTATATGATGCCAAAATTGGTGATCACATCTGAGACTTTCACACACACATGATCATTTATGATTGTTTGGCATAAGCAATATAATTTTTTTTTTTTAAATAAACATACATCTGTGGAAAAGTGACACTGCTGGATTTAAATGCTGCACTGACAAACACATATCTACATGTGAACACAAGTAAAGTACAACTCAATAAATATTCATAGTGTGCTATTATTTTTTAGCTAATTACTTGTATTTTACTTATATGCTTTGTAGTTATATCGTTGATAAGTGTGATAGATTATGAAACAAGATGAACAAACTTGTGAGTATTATAATATATTGTGACTCTTTATACATATTTAGCTGATGTTTAAGCATATCTCAGGTTGTTTAAAAAGCATTATGCATTCATTGTAATGCATTAACAATGCCCACATAATGAATAATAAATAAAGAGGGTTTACAAGTTTTTATACTGATAGCTATTATTGTAAGCCAATAAGCAACTACATTTGTTTGGGGGAGGGGGGCTTGCAAATAAGTCAGTTGTGTCTGTTCATTCTTTTACAAGTACAATTCTCATAGCATCTCTTCTGAGCTGTCCAAAATTTCTATGAAAAATTTGTCATCTGCCTCAGCTCTTATGGTTTGCTGCTGGCTGCAAAACAAACCCACACATGCATGGTGAGTGTTTGTCACTGATACACCGCTGTGACATATTTGTCACCTGTCTGTGTTAGGTGTTTGTGTGTAGCAGCTGTTCCTGTTTTTAGCTCAGTTAACTCCTTTAATAGATGCCAGTTTGGACGCAGGTGTGAGAGTGTCCCTGTAGGTTTTTTTAGGTCTCTTTCTCTGTCATCATGAAGACGTATGTAAAGCTAAATGTGTAGACATGCACGTGTGTGCACTGTCTGAGAGCTTCAGTAACTGTAAATATAAAATTTTTGTCCATAATATATTTTAAATCATATTCAGCAGCATTTAAATGGATGAGTGCAGAATGAAAATCTTTCACAATGCTTCATACATTTTATACAATTAAAATCAATTAATTTGAGTGTCACATGAACATAGGTATTATTAGCATAGCCGCTAATAAAGGTGATTAATTTGCAGGACTGCTCATTTCCTTTTCCTGTCACACACTTATTCCATTGGGCTCAATAATTCTCTTTCCAAATTTACATAAATGTAGCTCATATTGAAATGTGCAAAAGAGCTCCTGCATGTGTACAGAGCAGAGGAAAATTATTGATATTGATAGACTTAATGATTAATTAATTATTTTATTTATTTATTTTACTAGGCATTATTGGTTAGGCTGCTTTTCCCAAAATCTTCTTAAAGGGCCATGAAACCCCTCAGCAGGGTGTTTTCGCACCTCTAATTTGAAAAAGTAAGGAAAGTGGGTGAGTCCAGCTTTGTTTAGGTAGGACTGTTGAGTGGCGAAAGAGAGGAAGGATTTGCATGAAAAGGGGCGTTTCTGTTCAAGACGCGCTGATTTTCACAGAGGCAAAACAGCACACAGACGCAGGGGAGAAAGACAGTGACTATGTTTACATGGACATCAGTAATCGATTTATTTGCGATCTTAATTTGTCGACTTTAACTGCAGTTTGGCACTTTCACTTTCATTCAGTTACATTTCATGCCTGCCCCACGTGACAAACAAGATATTGTATGCAAGGAACTGCTGGAAGAGTGTACTTTTCATTGAATGTTTGATACTGCATGCCGTATGGAAGAAAAAAAAAACCTTCGCATTTTTTGGTTGTCAGTGTTCGTTGTTGTTGTCACGTGCCTTTGTCTTCCTCCCGCCACCGTCAGTGTTAATCTGTTCCACCTGTGTTCATCCCTTGTGTCTCTTTAGCGTAATCATCCCTTCATCTATTTATAACCTTTCGTCTGTGTCCTTCGTGGTCCGGTATTTTGGTTCGTTTGAATCGTGTGGGTCTCATCCTGTCTCGTCCTGTCTTCCCGCATCCAGTATATGTTCCCGTAAGTGTTTAATAAACCCGTTTTGTAATGTTTATCATTCTCCGTCTCATTATGTCACCATCCGCCACCAAGGCGTTACATAATACCGGACCCAAAGTTGGCGGCGTGCATTCCCCCGATTTTCTTTTTTTAGTCTTTTTGCCCCTCAGTGTTTTATTTTCTTCCCTCCGTGTTTTCCTGGTCCCCACCCACCGTCCCGTTCGTCATCACCGCCTGCTGGAGCAGGGGGAAAGCAGCCCTGAGGACCATGATCGAGCGACTGCTAACAGCTTTCCGGGCGACGTGCTCTGCACGCCCATCATCTTTAGCAGAGCACGATCGCCCGAAGATGGTCCTCGGGGCAACATCGCCGCAAACATGGAGTGGACACTGGCGAGTAAAAGATCGCTACTCACCGCCTTCCTGGAGGGAGAACTCGTCAGTGCCACTCCAGACCCAGTGACCAGCCAAGCATCACCATCCACCTGCAGGGAGCGCTTGCCAGAGCCCACCGCAGACGGAGAGCCACCCCCAGCCGATGAGCGGTCGCCCCCTAGAGCGACGGAGCGGAATCGCGCTGAGATGGAGGAGCTTATAATCCCGTCTGACCAGGTGGACGAGCCGGCAACACCGCCAAGAGGGGGAGTCCTGGCGGCTACCCGCGGAACCAGCGAGAGTCCCGCCCACCCCCCTATGCAGATGGACAGCGGCTGGACACTGGGAGGCTACTCATTGGCTTCTGGGGCTTCATTTTTAACTTTCCGCTGCTTTCAGGCAGCAATATCCGTCCACTGTATTTAGGCAGCAATATCCGTCCGCTGTATTCAGGCAGCAACCAACTGTCTCCGCACAGTTTTTTAACCTTCCTTCTGGGAAAAAGCCTCAGCTCCAGGGTCATGAGTAGCTTCCCACGGTCCCCCAGAACTGCAGCCAGTCATCCAGCTCCAGCACTGCTGCAGTCAGCCAGCCCCCCAGCTCTCGCTCCAGCTCCGGAAATGGAGCTCGCTTGTGGGCGCTACCTGTCTGCGTCACCCTCTGGAGGGTGTCGCCCAGCGTCAGCTCCTACGGCCTGCGAGCTGCGGACTCCACCTCGGCCCTTCGACCCTAGGGCTCCGCGTTGGCTCACTCCTCCCTCGTCTTCGTCGTGGGCCGTCCGCCCACCAGCTCCGCCAGGCTCCCTGGCTGTGTCCTGGGTCCTCCTGCTCCGGTTCCCTTCCTGTGTCTCCCTCAGACTCCTCCCTTGTACCCTCCCCTTCTACCCTCCTTATTCATTTTGTTGTTTCCCGTTGAAGGCGCGAGGACGCGCCTTCAAAAAGGGGGGGGTACTGTCAGTGTTCGTCCGCGTCATCGTTTGTTGTTGTCACGTGCCTTTGTCTCCCGCCACCGTCAATGTTAATCTGTTCCACCTGTGTTCATCCCTTGTGTCTCTTTAGCATAACCATCCCTTCATCTATTTATAACCTTTCGTCTGTGTCCTTCGTGGTCCGGTATTTTGGTTCGTTTGAATCGTGTGGGTCTCGTCCTGTGTCGTCCTGTCTTCCCGCATCCAGTATATGTTCCCGTAAGTGTTTAATAAACCCGTTTTGTAATGTTTATCATTCTCCGTCTCGTTATGTCACCATCCGCCACCAAGGCGTTACATTGGTAACTTAGATGCATTCAGTAGGTAGTGTCAGAAAGCTGTGTGTGAATAGACTATCCTGTCACAAAATGCGGCCAAAATCCTACACGACGGTCATAGTTTGATTAAGGTGTTTACATGTTTACATTCGGAGAGCAGCATTTTTAGCTGATCTTTCAGTCCATAATGTTGTAGTGATATTAACTTACTCTAAACTTAGTAACTTATTCATTTTGACTAAGTTATGTCTTTAAAATTGAAAAAGTACTGCTGACGATACTAACTATCTTTGCCTCTGAATAAACATAAAGAAAGAACACTGATCACACACTTACCAAATCTGTAGAGACAGGACAATCAACACAAAGAAGAAGAAAACTGGCAGACGTGCAACAACCTATTCATAAGATAAATACAAAATAAAAGTATCCATCTTGAGCTCCTACGTGGTATTCGACACTTGTTAAACACAATACTTGTTAGACACTAAAATTGTAGCATTGGGTTTAAGTAAACAGATCCATGCTCCACTCTTCTGTCAATGTCAACTAATTCAGCACCACAGCCATTGACTGCCATTTGCAACATTGCACGTAAGAAGGCTTACATTAAAGTTGCTATGGAGGGAAAATCTGGATATACCTAGGCAAAGTTGAATAATAAGACCTCAGTACATGTAAATGACATACCACGAGCCTCAAACATTGTTTTCTTGTTCTTATGTAAATCCTGTGAGTGTAAAATCCAGCTGAAATACAGGTCAATCAGAACAAAACACAGACGTTGATGATCCACACGGGATCATTAATATGCACGCCTCAGGCTGTGTTTGATTGGCCACATCATTTCTTAGTGAGATTGTAATTTTGTTTCTAATTTTTAAGTTTATTTTAGCTTGTATCAAACATACAATCTATGTGGGATTCCATTTTAAAAATGAAAGAGGTATGGAGACTAAAAAGAAGCAGGTTTGTGAAGCAGACCACGGTGTATCACCACAAAGTGTTCATGCAAAATGGGGGTTATGGATATAAAATAGTTTTTTTTTTATAGATAGAGCCCCACTCGTGACATAAGGTCTGCTGAAATGTATGTTTTATTAGTTTAATGGAGGGGTGTCCAAACTTGGTTCTGGAGGGCCAGTGTCCTGCATAGTTTAGCTCCAAGTTCCTTCAACACACCCCCCTGGAAGTTTCCAGTATACATAGAAAGAGCTTGATTAGCTGGTTCAGGTGTGTTTAATTTGGGTTGGAGCTAAAATATTCAGCACACCAGACCTTCAGGACCAAGTTTGGACACCCCTAGTTTAATGCATATGTTGTGAAATTTGCCACAGATGTTTGTAATGAGGCAACAGACATATGTATATTTGTAATAAGGCAACAGAAATGTGTATGTTTGTCATGAGGCAAACTAGGTCACTCTGATATGTTTATGTGGGAGATGCCCTTCCAGTCACATCCCAGCACTCATTTGTGAAAACCCCAGTGCTGGGAAACACACACACACTCGCTCATTCAGATACACTCATACACAGCGGCCAATTTTATTTTATCCAATTAATCTATACCGCATGTCTTTGGACTGTGGGGGAAACCACAGCACATGCAAACTCCACACTGAAAGGCCACCAGGCCCAGCTGAGACTCAAACCAGCGACCTTATTGAAGTAAGGCGACAGTGCTAACCACTGAGCTACTGTGCCACCACCGGCATCTACTCAATTTGTTAAAATATTTTGTGTGTGTGTGCGTGCGTGCGTGCGTGTGTGTGTTTGGAGCATCAGATCATAACAGTTATTAATATTTATGTTCTAAATATGGTCAATACCAAGCTTTTCATTCTAGCAGTAATTCCTGTTATACATGAGTACATAAGCATATTAAACCATTCTGGATCATTTGTGTGTGTGTGTGTGTGTGTGTGTGTGTGTGTGTGTGTGTGTGTGTGAGTATGTG
>CAIGQW010055454.1:687346-697949 GCA_903798125.1 Danio choprae | reverse complement strand
GTGTGTGTGTGTGTGTGTGTGTGTGTGTGTGTGTGTGTGTGCGCGCGCATCCACTGTATACTAATAGATATTATCAAAGTACAATGAACAAGACCTTGTTAGCAAACAGCAAACCTTGTTAACCCAGCTTGATCTTGAAAATGTATCTGTTTGTATTTACATTTACTGATTGTATTTAGGATGTTACAGGCAATGCAAGACCAGTGTAGCTACGGAGCTGTACTCTCCATACTTAAATACTTACAGAATAAATCATTTCTTTTAATGTAGTTTTTTCATTTATTTTTTTTAAATAACAATATACAATTTATACGTATATTTAAGATATACATTTTTCTTCAGCAATTTAATCACAAATACATCTCTTGAGAATAAAAATAGACAATTAAGACTTTTTAAAAGTTAAAAAAAATATGTGTCTAGCACTAGCATAGAGATTTTGGTCACACTTTACAGTAAGGTTACATTATTAATGTTAATTATTGTATTCACTAACATGAACTAATGATGAACAACAACTGTAAAGCAATTATTAATAGTTCAACATGTACTAAGGGATTATTAAAATCCAAATGCTTGTTAACATTAGTTAATGCACTTTGAGGTAACATGCACTAACAATGAACAACTTTATTTTTATTAACTAGTGTTAGCAAAGATAAATAAAGGCTCTTTTGTTCATTGTTTGTTCATGTTAGTAAATACATGAACTAATACAACCTTATTGTAAAGTGTTACCAATATATTTTGTTCATATTCAGATTCAGAAATTGAGAAATTAACATTCGTTTTGACTCCAAGGTCCACCATTGCCAACAACAATATTCATAGACAAAAAGCTCTAGATTTGTCATCATATTTCAATGTATGGATGCTCTTAGTTTCTGTAAATTAAAATATGTTACTAGTATAGCTATAATTAAAAATCTAATGATCCCATATGTTGTAAGATGTGAATATTATTTATTGTTCTGTTTATAGATGCTGATATTTATGTTTATTAAAAAAATACCATAGACATTTTAGATTTGAATGCTTTTCTATCATAATTTTTAAGTCATATTGAGACTCCATAGTGGGCCCCAACCCCCTAGTTGCTCTAGAGATATATTTGTCCTTTGGACAAAAAATATGAGAATAAGCACAAGTCATTATTAAATACCATGATGTACAGGAGAAACAATTGAGATTTTCCCACTCGTCAGTGCACAGTGTTTGCAGCCCATGAAAGCAGAGAGAGTGTTCACCTGTAACCCTTAGGCGGTGTACCCACACACATTCTGGCTTTCTACATCTGCTTCCCGTTGACAACACGCACACAAACACACACCAGTAGACACACGAGTGCACAAAATCGCAATTATAACAGCATACATTTCCTGTCAGAAGCTACTTTTAGTGTGTGTGGCTGTGCACGTCTGAGATTGTGATTTTTGTGTGTGGAAAAAAGGGCTGGGTGCGAGCGGACTGTGCTCTGTTGATCATTGAGTTAAAAAAAAAAAATTATGTCAAAAAGGCAACTCTGTATTTATGGCTCGACAGATATCCTCCAGTTGACAGGTATACAGTCATTATGTGGCTGTCAAGAGTCGCCGTGGGGCGATCGTTGAGCTGCTAGCCCATGTTCCCATGCATCAGAGAGAGCCTATTAGTTTACTTGTCTCCCCCTCAAAGGCCACGCTGCACCTCCAGACACCAGCAGGACAAAACAAGGTGTCATATTTATGGAGCAGTCAGCAGCGCACTGATGCCAGAGAGACTGACAACTGGATTCTGGGATTTGCAGCTGAAGAATACGATCGCTCCATACGTGACACCTGAACCCAAGGCACAGTGATGCTTTGGCTATTGTCACAGCCCAATTAGAAGAAACTGGAACTGTTACATCAGAAGAGTTTGTTTCATAATGACCTCACTTTCACTGCCGGAGTGTTTATGCCAATGTTGGCTCTCTATATCTTCACCTGTTCTTTGTTCCAAATTCTTGAAGAGCGACTGGACTGTTTGTCAGCCAAAAGCATTTTAGGCAGGCCCTAAAAGTTTTTAGACAAAGCCAGGAAATGTCAGAATATCACTAAAACCAATTGAGATACAACAACCACAATTTTCAAGAAAACAACAATAGCAAACAAACAAAAAAATAGTTTGAAATGGCGCTATTTCAATATTTATTATGAAATACCACTAGGAAACAACCCCTGATATGATGCTTGGTGTCAGACATTTGACTTAATGTAATATTGGGGCAGATAACCATAACTTTTGTGTCACTGACCTTTTCCAAAGATGTTGGTGGCTACAGCACTGTTGCATTGGTTCCATTACAAAAAAGAATTTTATTCAAGTGTGCTGTTAGTATACTTCTTTTAAGCTAAAATAAAAAGAAGAAAGTATGCTTTCAATCTACTTTTTAAGTAGATCCCTGATTTGTATTTCATGTACTTCTCAGCAGTATACTTAAAATTGCACTAAAGTATACTTGATTTACACTGACAGATAGGTCTTAGTATATTTGTCCTATACTTGTTTATTGACATGTACTTAACATTATTATTATGTATTCTAAGTACACTTGGCTTGTTTTTACTTGTTTGATTGAGTGCCCTATTTATTTATTTATTCAGTAAATATTACATACACCACCAGTTTCAGAGATAAGCCTTAAAATGTCTTGAAATGTGCAATTCTTTTGTTGTGTGGTGTAATTTGAACTTAATCATAGAGACAGGGCAAGTAGCTCTACTTCCTTTTTAAAAATCAGCCAATAGTGTTTATCTTTTATCACAGCTCTACCAGAGAGAGTGGTTGAGCTCATGCACATAATATCATTTTGAAGGGGGTGGGACATGTCAGATACTAGAGAGGATTTGCTTGGTCATATGATTTGATGAAAAACTGAAATATAAGGTGACATCAAAAAAATAGTTTATCTATTTAGGCAAAAGTAACAAAGTGGTGGAACTGTTCAGCAAAATATTTGACTGTGTGTCATCGCATCCCAAACTACTTAAAATAATACAAAACAATATGTCAATACAATCTTCATTGTACTGAGTGAGATCGCTTCTCTTCTTAACTGAAAAGTCGCATCATCGATGATGTAAGTGTGAGTATGTGAGTACACCCTAATATACTAAAGAGTGGGCCAATGTAGTTCCAAGTGTTCACTTAATAAAGAATACTTAATGTATACTTCAATGTTACATAAGTATACTTCATAAAATAAACTTAAAGTATTCTTCATTTTGTAAGGGTTATCTTTATGTGAGTGCTGGAAATGTTTGCATTTTTGGAGTACATCATAGTTAGCTCAGAAATGGGAGATTTAAACGGAGCATTAGAATACTTTGATAGTTTATTTCTAAGCTTGTAGAAAAGATTCACATGATCGATAAGCTGTATGTGAACATTAAAATTGGTAATAAAATCCATATTCTGATATTACCTTTTGTAGCTGAGATTCTCATGATCGATAAGCTGTATGTGAACATTAAAATTGGTAATAAAATCCATAATCTAATATTACCTTTTGTAGCTGATGACTGTATTAATATCCTGTTTATTACCATCTATTTAGAAACTCCAGTGAAGTACTATTGCCATCATATTCTGCCTAGTTACATTTCACCCACCCTGTATTGTTCTGCCTTCAGCACCTTCATTGCATGCAGCAGCAGGTAGCCTGACCTGGGTCAAATGTCAAAGGTGAGAATGTAGGGCACACCCCAGAAATGAGTGGGTGTGTCAGAATAATTAGTTATGCAGCCAAATATGTCTCTCAGGTCTTTAATATGTGTGTATATGTGCCAGTGGTCCCTACAAGGAAAATACTCAATTAAAAATAATATGTTATGTTTAAAATAAAATGCCAAAAAGTTCTGTTAGTGTTAGATTTAGGGTAGGTTTAGTGGATAGTATATAAAAAACAATAGTAATCTATGATAAGTCCTCACAAAGATTGTGTGTTGCTGTACAAATGTGTGTAATTTTTTTGGTCAGTAGTGAATTATTTACATTTTCGTTGTTGGTTTCTAGATATAAAATATATTAACTGTTTTTCATTTTAAAACATATGTCCATATTAAAAGCTAAAATTTAGTTTGCTTCTTTGGTTAACTACTTGTAGAGTAGCAAGCGTTGACAAATGGCTGATATGCCTGAACATACAGCTTTTTTTTTAGTAGGATGATTTTTTTTACCTATCCACTCTTACCCTGCAGGCCTCTGATTTAGAGCATGATCAATACAATCTCCCAACCCAGAATTTATTTTCTCACTGGACCCATTGATCTCAATCACACTGAAAGTTTCTGGATGAAAAAGAAGAGTTTCTTCTTTTGCCTCATCTTTTCAAAGGTATATAGATTTCCCTCCTTTGCTAAAAAGTGAAGGACTGAGGAATGCTGCTATACTCAGATTTTTGTGCTAATAGCTAACTGCCAGACAGTTAAGATCCCTCTCATTTTGACTTAAATCTTAAGCAGCATAACATTTGTAACATTTGACTGTGCATTTACTGTATTTTAATATATTGTGTGTTTGCCAGAGACTTTCCCCCTGCTTTTTCTTTGCCACATTTGCCAGCAGGATATTTGTTAACGATCACTAAATTGTGATAATGCGGTTTGGTTTAAGTAAAAAAAAATATTTCTTCTCAAATTTAGAGGTCAATTATATCAATAAAAATATAAATCTTTTACATGTACTGACCTAGTGAGCAGTGTACACAGGATGTATTATGCTTATATATATTTTTTTTAAGAAAATAGATGTTTCCCATGTTCAACATTTCTACACATCATGACTTTGACTGCATTACTGATTTGAACGTCTGGTTGGGAGATCTTGTAATATCGGATCCCTACGTGTGCTCTGTATGCGTGACAGATGCAGATTTTCCCGCACGGACAGGGACAGAATAAATCACGCGCCAAACTCGCTGTCATATTGAGCACACGCTGTCCCTGTGGTGGCTTCATGTTTTCTAAATCAAGAGTGTGGACTGGTGCGAGTTGGCAGCCGGGACTTTGCCTAATTTTTTGATAACGCCTCGGTGGGTTTCGCTACAGCATCTGGACGACCCAGAATGCCGCGCCAATTTTTAATAGGTTGCTGCTCTTTGCATATTAGCCCAGTGCAACACAGCTTGACTGAATCTACCCTGCTTCCCCCACCACTGCCAGTGTATATGTGATGAGCACCTGTTAACTGTGCCAAGTAATATGTTTTGTTAAAAAATTAATCACCTGCAAGTGCAAAACAAGTGCAATGCAATCACATGTTAATTAGCACAGCAATTAGCACTATTCTCTTCTATAGCTAACACGCTTACATATGACTGACTTCCTCATTACAGTTTTGCCCTGTGATTGCATGTGTTATTTATAAATGTTGGATTCCTAATTTGTTCCTGTATATTTACAGATTGCGCATGCACTTAACTGCAAGTTTAAATCACAAATTACATCGCAATAGACCAATCAGGGTAGATGGTATACGACAATTTAAAAAAAGAGTCTCTGGGGTACATTTAATTTTAGAGAAGATTATTGCATTACATTCCAGCAGAAAAAAATAAATTAGTTTATCAATTATTAATGGCATAAATAACTAGTATTAACTTAACAAAATTGTGTTTATTTGTTCTTAAATTCTAGCTTAGCAACATGGCAATCAGACTGTAAATTAGAGTTAGTAAATTAGTCAGCCACTACATTAGTCAGTTTAGGTTCCTAAACATAAATGTGTTTTCTTGGCATTTATTTTTTCATGAAAAAAACAACAACATCCAATGGACCTTTCCATTTCACAATCAAAAACTTTTTGTTTGACTTTATTGTTGTTGTTTTTTTTAAACAACATTTTGCCTTAATAAGAAATGCAAAATGTGTGGTGTTTGAGAACCATTGAATTCTGAATATTTTTTGCAAAACTGCTGCATCAGATCACTGGGTTCAGGCTTCAAGTTAGTGGCTGGCTATGTTGAACTCTTCTAGTTTGCTAAATTTCTACTATCAACATTTCATTTTATTCACTTTGCCCTTGACTACTAACTTCGGTAAAATGACAGTGGCAGTGGCTTGATCAGGTTACCATAGTGAATAATTATGCTTTGAACAAAGATGTGTGGCAGCTGATCAATATCTCTGAAATTTGCTGACCAGTACTTCAGTGGGGGGAAAATACTAATAAAATGGCATGCTTAGCAATGACTGGAGCAGAACAACAGATCAAAAAATAGCTGTCTAAAACAGAGAACACTGTGACTTCACACTCAATGTGTGCATCACAGCTGTGAGAGCCGAGTGGAGGGTCACTGATGGCTATTGATCAGACAAACACACTCGTAGATCTGTCTGTCATCCACCACTATAATGTGTCAGTGTGTTTTCTGCTATATCTATTAGGAAACTCTAAAACAACCAACACGTTTGATTGAGAGTAGAAGTCTTTTCGTTTCAAATGTTCTCCTAAACACTTGTTAATTTCTGAACTCATTCTTGTGTTCAGTACTTTACTTATTCTGTTCATTTGTTTACAATTTCAGCTTTCAATAAGTCTGGAGGGCCTTTTTGGAACTATCCTTTCATGTGTCACTATTTTCATCAAAGTTCAAAATATCACCATGAGTAGCTCATTCATCCTGACTCTGTGGTGTAAGTATGACAGACATTAGTGATGCTGGTGCTGTTTTGGGGGGATTTTTCTTAATAGCATGTGCCAACCAGGCGCCATGGTTGTAATTTGATTTAGTCAGAAACAGCTTTAAAAAACGAGAAATGACCACTTCCATTGAACATGCATACTTGGAGGCCTGCGTCATGGATACAGAGTCCATCCTAACAGATGACTTATTGTAGAAATATGTTCACACACACACATTCACTCACTATGAAAAATACACAGCGATACCCTGATCATCTCTAATAAGCACTAGGACAGTTGCTTGCTGGTGTGTTTAGACCATTGGGTTCGTTTTGATGGAAGCCATGTTTCATTTGTCACAACTATATGAGATGATTAATGAAATTCTGAAAAGTGAGATACAACAGAACCACTCCAGCTCAATCCATTCTCACGTTAATACAGGACCTTTGAGAGACACAGGAAAGGAAAGACACCATTGACATGAGGTGAGGCAGAAAACTGGCAGTCAGAATAGAGCGCTGCAATGATAATGTGTCTTTTTAGGCCATTTTTTTGTCAATAGGGTTTTTTCCTTCGAAAATAAGCAACATGACAAAAGAAGTCAATGATTCTCACGTTTTTGATTTTAAAAAAGTAGCTTCACAAATGACCACTATTAGTTTTTTAGTCTTAATACAATCATCAGTAGCAAAAAAAAAATTGTGGGGTATTATATTGTGCCATTGAATTAAATAAGCTATATGTTGGAAAGGTTTGCGTTAATTAACATTAAAAACATGTTATTAGCTTGTAATGACACTTAAAATAGATGAGTCCTTCAAGACATCCTAGGTTATCTATGAAAGACTGTAGATTTTGGGCCTGTCTAAATACCTTATCTTTCACTCCTTGCTTTACTTACATTGGCATTAAGACTCAAGTGTGTAGAACTTATCCTTGTATCATGGGACACACTTATACTGTAGTGTTAGAAAATGAAAATAAAAAGACCAAAATAATTTTTTGCATTTTTTCCATAATGTCAAATCTTTTCTTTTCAAATAAAGCTAAATGTCTGTTCTAAATGTCTGTTCAGTCATTGCAACGGTATAACAGACAATTTAGATGTAAATGATGTACTAAATACATACACTCATCTTTGTATACATATGCTGGATAAGTTGGCGGTTCATTCTGCTGTGGAAACCCCTGATTAATAAAGGGACTAAGCTGAAAAGAAAATGAATGAATGAATGTCAGTGTCATGCACTGCACAAAAAAAAAATGCTTTACTTACTTAAAGTTTTTGTCTTGTTTCTAGTCCAGATAAAAAATGCTTAAATTAAGAAGCATTTTAAAAATATGTTGTTTTAAGAAATAATTAGTCAGTCAAGTGAGTTTTTTTCTTAAAATAAGCCTAATAATCTCAGATTATTTTGCTTGTTATATGGGAAAAAATCACTTAATTTTGGCATATTATTTCTTAAAACAAGAAATAATGCTTGTCTAAGCTTCTTGATTTAAGAATACATAGATATTTGGACTAGAAACTAGACAAAAAGCATTTTTGTTAACAAAGGGATTGATTAAAATTGTAGCCTTGCATCCCCAGATCTATAGTATTATTTAATTTCTTTTCATTTTAATCCATTACCATGATGCTTTTGAACTGCAAAGTTTCTGCAAAGATAGTTATATCACTATTGGATCTTTTTTTTTTTCTAAATTTTGCTTTAAGCAACACAAATGACTTCTGGATGTTCATTGTCAATATATAAACCATTTCATTTCTAATCAAATATGATAAAAGATCTTTGTCCCAAGCACATTTTGGGGCAATAAATCATGTTCAGACTTCTGATGTTATAAAGGGATAATTCATCCAAAAGTGCAAATTTACTAAACTTCAATTGGTTCCAACCTTTATGAGTTTCTCTCCACTGTTTGCCAACATTTTCAAGAATGTTGGTAAACTGTAACCATTAGCTTCCATAAAAGTAAAAAATACTAGGAAAGTCAGTGAACATTCTTCAAATATATTATTTTGTGTTCAACAGAAGAAAGTCGTACAGGTTTGGAAAAGTGATTAGATGTGATTAGATGATAACAGAATAGCATTTTGGGGTGAATTATCCTTGCATGTTGGTGGCTGCAGTACACTTCTCAGATACTAATAAAGTTGCTAATAAAAAGGGTTCTGAATTCTGTGTATTAACCGTTTTAAACGTGAAATATCTTGATCATGTAGAAACATTTTAAAGATTTATGTAATTCAAAAACCTATTGACATAGTGTTGGTGCTACCAGAACTAATTTCTGCATGTAAGACAATGCAAAAATCTCATTCATTCTCTTAAAGGGATAGTTGACTAAAAACAGTACTCTATCCTTGTTTCATTTGTTCACACAAAAGAAGACATTTTGGAAAAGGCTTTTTGCTGTTACAGATTGTCTTCCATAGTATTGTTTTTCCTACTATGAAGATGGTACCAGCAAGCAGCTATTTTCAAAATATCTTCTTCTGTGTTAAACCCAAGAAAGAAACACATAACAGTTTAAAACCACATAAAAGAGAGAGAGAGAGTAAATATTGTGGTCATTTTCACTTTTGGGTGAACTATCCCTTTAATACAAAAACAAAATTTAGTGGTAATGTTTTAAGGATTTTTTGACAGATTCACTGTATCTGAGCTCTAAGACGTTTAAGCATTGGTATGTGTGTATTAGGGTGTGAATTGTAACTTGATAAAAAAAAATAAAAATAATGAATGTCTAAAAGCTTAGTTGCTAGTAAAATAAATTCCAGTACATACAGATGATGTCAGAATAATATAATATCAATATGTTGCTTAAGGGGGCTAGTAATATTAACCTTAATTTTTTTTGTTTGTTTAACATTTAAAACTGCTTTTATTCTAGCCAAAATAAAACAAATAAGACTTTCTCCAGAAGAAAAAGAAATATTATAACAAATACTGTGAACAATTCCTTGCTCTGTTAAACATAATTTGGGAAATATCTGAAAAAGAAAAAAAATTCACAGGAGGACTAATAATTTTAACTTCAGCTGTATATGTTATATATTTATGTTGTTTAAATCATATACATAAATCATTGTAATGAGTAGTTCATTGTCAAATGAAAGCTGTTAGTTTTGTCGACAAATTCTTGCAGAGAAAATGAATGGGAAAATACTTAGAAAAGTAGGTGGTCACTGTTGCACTCTGTAGGAATTGAAAGTAGGCACAAATAAGAGCGAGGAGGACTGCTTGAGTCAGATAATGGCAGCGTGAGTGTGGAGGTGGCACACACAGGTTAAGGATGCTGCCTTTGGATCCCCTGCTTTTAGTCTAGGTCAACAGCCATTCCCAATGGGCTGATGCGGTCAGAGAAGTAGAACGATGCATGCATCCTAGGCCCTTAAGCCAACCGCTCTCTTTCTTTATTCTTTGTTGCATTCGTGACACTTCCAGAAGGAAGCACAAGGATCAGTCCAGAGACTAGGGAAATTTCCCTTTGATTTGATTATATGAGCTGCTGTGACGCACACGTCAATGCTTTGTGTGTCTATGCAAATGCATTACAGAAGCCCCCCAGATGGCCTAGCATCCGCAAGCCCCAGACAGAGAAGACAAGAGGGGGACTTGAGCCTGTCGCATGGAGTGGAACCGGGATAGCTGAGATGGCACGCCTGTGAGCCACGAGTACCAAAGCTGTGATTACACACGTGGGAGGGCTTGGCCCAGAAAGGAAAGTTCAGCAGGGGTGTAAAATCAAGATCTTTTTTTGTGTGTGTGCGTGTGTGTATGTGTGTGCTTTTATAATACGTGGTGGGGACCAAATGTAATGTAATACATGTATAGCAATATCAGTACATTTTGTACTTGTCTGGGCTTTTTTTCTTTTTTGTTGTCCCCTTAAGGGAAAATGGCTCATAAATCACAATTAATTAAGTATTTTGTAAATGTAAAAATTT
>CAIGQW010055454.1:653022-666663 GCA_903798125.1 Danio choprae | reverse complement strand
GAACAGATTAACAATGACGGTGGCGGGAGAAAGACAAGGCACGTGACGACAACAAACGATGACGCGGACGAACACTGACACTCTCCCATTCACTTTGCTTTAAGTTGATCTTTTTTTATGGTGAATTCTGCTGCTGAGAAAAACAGAAATATGCAAAGGGTCCATTTATCTGTTCATACATTCATTCATTCTGCTCAATTTTGTCCACTTATATCATATGCTTCACAGACAAGAAATTTCCATAATGTTGGTTAAAAAAAGTGCAGTCGGGCATATTAGTAAAAACAGTATAGACAGTGAAAGCATGGTTTTCAAAATATAGGTCTAAAAATAGACAGTTCATTTCGCTGTGGCGACCCCTGATTAATAAAGGGACTAAGCGAAAAAGAAAATGAATGAATGAATGAAAGGTCTAAAAACACTCAAAGGAAAGTGATAATTTGCTCTGTTCTAAAATGCAATATTTTGATTGAAATATAGTGTCAAACACTCTTCATCACATCACAGGAAATGAAAAAAGACACATCTTGGTAAAAAAAAAAACATGCTGACTTATGTACTGATCAATATGTACTGAGACAGATAATTTCTATCTAATTAGTTTTTGTTTAGCTTAAAACATTTTTTGAGGTTAAATAACTATTGCAAGCTAGAGCACATTTTCTTTTTTATCTTCTCTTGAGCCCTGAGGCAAGATCTTGAGTAGTGTTTTGTCCTATACTATATGACTTCTTATTTTATCAGAACCCACTTTTAAAGCCCAAACCAACTCTTTTTTTTTAAGTAAGTGCATTGTGCCAAATCATTCATTTGAATATGAAAGTAAGTGCATACTGTAGTAATTAATACAAAGAGGGATCGTATTGTTGAATGTTTGCTTTATACATCCCAAGGATGTAAAATGTTCTACAGACCATGCTAACCAAAAGTTATGAAATTTAAGTTGATTAGATTAACAGTTTTCAGTTAAGTTGCGAATCAATTTAATGTAAAACCTGTGCAAATGTACTTGAGGCAATATCTCCGTAACGCATTGATGTATTCACACCAAACTTGGTGTGTGTTAGGACAACCATGGTCTGAGATTACATACAGTGTTTCTCCAGACCTGTTGTTCCGTAAGTTTTTTGCCTTCTGTTGGTGGGATCATAATGTCCCAAAACCATTATAAACCATTAAATGCTGGTGGTTTTATTAAAATGTAATACAATGTGGTTCAAAATTTACTATGGGTGTAATTTATTCATGTAACAAATTTGCTTTGCTCTTGTTAGACCATGAACCTCGTCACACAAATAAGGTAGTCTGTAGCCTACTTTGTGAGTCCAGTCCTGAAAGAAATTGTAAAAGCTGCACAAATTACTGAGAACTAACCCTAACGTTGGATAATATTTTGTACAAATGATTTTATACTTACATATTTCCTACACTTTTACTGGGGCATATCTCTTAATGTGTATTGTATATTGTTGCCATGACAACATAACACTGCATCTGCTTTCTGGTGTCATATGATCATATCTCTGTGTGGAGCACTGGCTGTTGTCAGACTCCTTGTGCAAACAAAAAAAATATCACTGAATAATTGCAATAATAATAAATAATATATTACATTTTGGAAGTAACTTGCATAACTCTGTTTGTCTGTCTGTCCGTCCATCTGTCTGTCTGCTATATTGTGTAATCAAATAACAAATGCAATCAGTAAACAGTATCACAGACAATCTTAGTGGATTATTAATTGTATACTGATATTAATGGACACACATTGACTCATCCGCAGATGATCATGTGATCATCTCTATTCATAGTTCCAATCATAAACACATTAATGTACCTAAAACAATGAATCATTTGGTATCTTTCAGACAAGACATCAGTTGCTGAGCCATTTCAATGTTTTGACCATTGCTGTTGTGATCTGTTGCGACTGCTGCAATGAAGTGTGGGAAAGAAACATATGGATGACCTGGTCCCCCATAAAGTACCACAAGTACCTCTTTGTCTCAGCACAGCATTAGTATTGTGTTGGCAGAAGTTTCTGTGGATGACCTCCCATGGTGTAAGGCCATAAGAAGGAGTTTTTAGGCTGCAGGCTCTACCCAGGTCCCCCTACAATCCCGATCCAGTGAATTAGTCACCACTGCTAACTCATTGTGTCTTTGATGTGGCATGTCAGACCTGGCCTAATAGAAGAAGACCCTGATGGGAAGAGTTAGGGTAGGGCTTATAACAGGGGTTAATTCAATGCATATGTCACCTTCTGTCCACACAATAGGACTGGGAAGAGACAGCACCATCACGAAGGCTCATTTAACACAGTGTGTGGTATTTAAGTAGAAACTGGCCTGATTGAGTGCTCTCATAATTGTCTAAACTCACAATGAGATGAGTTCACCTTTTGCTGTATCCGAATAGTACATAGGACAACCAGCAAGAAAATCTACACCATGAGAAGTTCACAACACAAAGTGACAAGCTATAACTGACAAAGGAGGACATGTTTCAGGATCAACATCTTTGCTGGTCCTGGTACAACATACTTTTCATCTGGGATATCTTGTAGGTTGCAATATGCTGGTATAAATTCTCTTTTATTCTGCGTTAAAAAAAATAAATAAATGAACTTGTTGTATGGACATACTTAAAATTCACTTAAACATCAGTCTTTTGTGCTACCGGATGGGGTTTCATAATCTAGAATTGTACTATTTTATAGCAACATTATCCAATGCAGTGATAAAGGCTATAGGACAATTATCAATGCATTATAAATATATATTTCTTAATATATTTTATGATTATAAAATACCAAGGGTGGCTTTAAAGAACAGAAATAATCAAGATATTGCCACACGTGTTTGGTTATTGTCTTCATGTTTGATCCATTTATACGTTTCTATCATCTTTATCCTCTTTCCCCTGCAGCAGCGATGGCTGATATCTTTTCTTGAGTAACATATATAGAGCGTTTATGCGTGAGGGCACTCTCTAGCGTCCAGCAGGTATGAAACAGAAGTAACATTACAATGTGTGATCACTACACTATTTCAGAGGTACCCACCGTCCTGCAAAGTTTATTTCCATCCTGCTTTAGCACATCTGCTTGTTTATTTCATAGGATCCTGAAAAGCTTGACCAGCTGCTTCAGTGTGTTTGATTATGGTTGAGCTTCCATCCAAGAGCAAAGAAAATAAAGCCAAAAATAAAATTAATAAATTGTAACAATAAAACAATTTATGAAAATTCAGAATTTTCTCTAAAGATAGAAGATGTTTTGTCTCTTATTGGATACTTATGAATTATATTGTCACTAATATCGTTATCACAATAAATACCCGAAAATATTATATATTTGATATACTTCAGTCCATATCACCCATCCCTACTTTCAACCAAACAGATTTTAGTAACAAGAACTGAAAGGCTTGTGTTTGGCTTCAGAACTGCAGATTGTATTCTTGAACCTAAAATCTATCATACTCTAATCTGAAGCAAATGATTCTTTGTTAGATTTTAAAACAAAAATCTTTACTTTAAAATCTGAAAACAGGAAAACTGACAGCGAAGTAAAACAAAATCAATTTGCTTTTTGGCCCAGAGTGTCCACAATTTTCAATGATCTAAAATTCACATTTTGGTGTATAACTAATTTCATTGTTTGGAATGATCTAATCTTCCAGGAAGAACAAAAAATAATGAGCCAGGACCAAGTCTTTGCTAGAAAAACCAAGATAGATGTGGAACAGGACTGAATCCTCATAGATGTTGATTTTGGAGGAAATTCTAGTACATGGAGCTCGCACTAGAGCTTCATGCATTGACATCTGGCTCATAATTGTACAGGGGTCAGGAACTGACAAGGCAATGATGAATGAGGAGCTAATCTGCTCACTTCCTCTGGTCAAGTGATAAGACAGCGAGAGACAAGAACCATCTCTGGTCTATTTGTACCCAAAGTATCAGAGATCCATCACTCCATATTACTTTCTATATAGGTGTGAATCAAATCCATCTTTCTGTTATGTGCTTCTAAAGAAAAGGTTAATGTGCCATCATAATGTGAACATAAGATCTCTTTTAAAGACGTGCTGAACTCAGGATGAACTCTCCACCACCATACTCTGCTATCTGTTTGTCATGTTGTGCCAGCTAAAAGCTGAGGGAATTCAACTAATACGATAAAAGCTCCACTACCAAGAACAGAACTGAAGAATTTAAAGGCTGAGTTATGATAATGCAGAAAACTCCTCCCTAATTATGATGTGTGCATGGGTGGAGTTTTGAGGGTGGAACCAAAAGCAGCAGGTGTTTTGGGGAATTCAATGACAATGTCAATGTGCCTGGACACGTTTGGCTAAAACGCGGGAAGAAATTATGTTTTGACATAGCTGAAGATTTTCATCTCTTCAGTTTTGAGCATTCACCAGAAAAAAAAGTCCAGGAAAAGATTGACCTATCCAACTGAAGATCTACAGACAACAATAATCTCATTTTATATGCTCAGAAACTCGCAAATGAGGACATGCCAATGGACCTGCTGCAAATTAAGAGCCAAAGCTGGCTGGTGAAATCTCACTAAATTAGCTTTCCAAACACTTTATTTCTTTCATACAGCTCATATCCTGTTTACTTTCTCCTTCTCTTCCAAATAAACACAGAGACAAACTGCTTCAGGCTTGTAGTGTGCAGCCTGTGCTCCTCTAATATCTCTGTAAGCATCTTTCATGTTTTCCTCTCTTCTTTCTCTTTCTCATTTAATCATCTATTACTGTCAACTCATCACATAAGTCACCAATGATAGGCACCCTACTAGCCCTGACCATCTTACCACAGAGAAAGAGACAGACAATGCATAAAGGCTTGTCTGAGGGGGACTCTCGTGCCGCTATTCAGGATGGTGACACCCAGCTGTTTAGCTGCGTCCTGCAGACTGTGGCTCATTGTGTGCTTTTTGGTCACATCTTGGCCCAATAGACTCCCCCCTGATGATCTATAGCTGGGCGCCAGTGCTGACCCAGACCGGCTCCATGGATCTTGCTGGGTGTCTCACTCCTGGGGTTGACGAATAGCCTGTCAGTTACCACAATAGTGCCTTAAATGATAGACTCATCTGTCAATATTGTACTTTTCTTCCACTACCTACTGGGTCTCTATCTGAAAATCAGGGATCACATTTCAAAATCTCTCTTTCAAACTCTGGATTCTGTCTACAATTTTCTTTTTAGAGTTTAGCTCAGTAGATTTTAAGATGATATGGATGACAAGACCTGCCTTCTCATGGAATGCAGCCTAAGTTATGTATTTCAGATTTTTTTTTTTATGTAGACAGTGCACCCTAGAGGATTTGTCATCAGAAACTGCAAGGAAATGTAAAGAGAGCAATGTATTTTTTTATGTTTTGCAAAAACGTATCCTGAGACACGAATCTCAAATGAAAATTTCTTGTTTATTTTTTTTTTATGCGCGAGTGTGGTGAGCACAAGCTTTCGGTCACTTGGTAAAATATGTACGAGTGAATGAGGATGCGCATTTTTAGCAAAACATGCAGCAACTGCTATAAATTAGGCATGCAGACATGACTTCCTTCTGATAAATAGACTTCTAAGTGTATGCTCCTGCATGGTTCATCAAACAACCAGAAACTCACGCTCAGGCTGTGGATTATAGCTAATAATATTGTAAATGATGTTCAGTATTCTACACAGACCGATCATTTCACTTCACAAGACATCAGTGTGTTGGCAGGAGCCATAGCTTTTGATTATGACTTGTTTGTATTCGTTTATTTTAAGATATAAAAAAATGCTAACCATTGACTGCCATTATATGAATCACCAAGGATCACAGATTCAGCTAAAAACATCTTTTCACCTACATCCTGAATGACCTGGGGGTTTTAAAAGTTTTTTTTTTTTTGGGTGAGCTATCCCTTTAATAGCAAATTACACTTACTGTTCAATGTTTCAATTACCAATGAAAAAAACAAAACAATTGAGAGTGTTTGCTGTTTTTTAAAGCACTAGTGTGCCAGTGATAATAATGAGGATAAAAATTATTATTCTCGAAAGTCAATCAGAGCATAATATGCTGCTTCAAGGATATTGTTGTGTGAACTGTGACAAACGAAAAAGCAGAAAGAGGGTAAGAATGGTCATCTTTTAAAAAGTGTGACGCCTGCTTGAAATGTAAGGTTTGAGTTAATTGCAGTCAGAGCTGCAGCCCAGGAACAGATGCCATACTTGTGCATCAATAAATGCTTATAAGTTACTTATTTAGTGCTGCCTGCCATGAAGGGAAATGACATGACTTTAAGCACAAGTGCCCCAGGGGTGATTCCCCCACTCTTTGTCTTGTCATCTCATATCTTTGAATCTACTCTAGAATAAACAGCCATAGACAACAGGGCATACTGCAAAATCCAAATGACATACGGCAAAACAAAAATCATCATGCTCTACAGTCACGTTATTCCTTCTGTTTGGATGCCTGATTTGTGTCTTTTTTACTGTGTGATATGATTAAAAAGATTATTATTTAAATACAAGAAAATTATATTTGGGATACAGTAACTTACTGTATTTCTGAACTTTAATATAATTTTATTTTAGTACCATACACTCCAAAAATACTTTGTTCACTGTACAAATGTCAATGATTTTAACTGTAAAAACTGTAAAAATGCTACAATAAAAATCTGTAATCTGGTTAACGATAAGTTTCCTTAACATATACAGTGAATAACCGTATATTGACTTTCCCAGAATTCCCTGCATGCATTTTTGTTGACATTACTATGGTTTTTTTGTTTTGTTTTTCTCATCGATAAGAACTTCAAAACATTGGTGTAGGACCGTAGGATCTAGACATTTGGTTCTACTATATTTTTAATGGTACAATTGCGGCAGTGACAGCTGCCATTTGTTTTCACAGCCATATATTTTCACAGTGTTGTTTCAACCCCAAATTTGGGTACAATATATCATATTATACTGGTCTATACTGGCTTACTGGTCTTACTGGTTTATTACAATTAATAGCAAAAATAATGTTTGGAATTTTAAACTAATATTTTCTACTGGCACAAAAAAAATATAAAAAATAACTGACTTAATCACATTTTTTATTGTTGTTGAAATTCTATAAATTTAAGACGTTTTGCTCAGCACTTTTGTAAAAATAAATAACCCAGCATTTGTTCATGTGTATAAAGCATATACAAATTATTAATGTTTTAAGAATGATTTTATTGTGTTTCTTGTGTTGCTAAACACCATCTTGCTTGACATTCGTGTGAATGTATATTATCCTTTAAAGTCAAACTGTCAGACACTTTGTATGACACTTTCCCTCATTATTATTATATGTGTTCCGTCTCTCTCTCTCTCTCTCTTTGTTTCTATCTGTCTCATAGACACGTGTTCAAACATATACTGAATTGTTGCAGATCTGGTTAATCAACTTCTATTTGCATATTTGAGCACAAGCTGGTCTCAGCAGCTCTCACAGTAAATAAACACGTATATGAGGTCAGGGTAAAGCACTCCTCAAAATAATTCTTCATCTTCATGGCTAAGGAAAGATGTATTGTTTTTTCGCATATACGTTAATCTCCAGTAAATATAACCATGCACATCGTACAAAATGAATGTGCCCTAATAATCCTTAAATCAAAATAGTATGATTGTAAGAGCATACCTTTTCTTCTCTGATGACATTGATGGTAAGACAACATGGTTACTCATGTGACAATGTAGCAATAGCAAGTATCAGTGATTAATAAATTTACAATGGTCCACAAGTGACACTACATTTTCTCTTAATCAAGAAGCTGTTTCACTTAGTTATTGCCATTTCTGTTTCAACAGAACTTCAAAGATCATAACATATAACAACATTTTCACTTTTGACCCATTTCTTAAAAGTCTGGCTATATTTCTAAGTACATTTTCCAGTGCATTTTATTTTTACTTTTTCGTGCTCTGTGTGGTATTTTTTTAAAATCCATAATATGTTGTGAGAACATTCTGTGCACAGACAGCAAATGTATGGCTCTTTGTTTGCTTTAAAGGCACACATGAAATGCACTAAAACACAGCTACAGCTGGCACATTGTGTATTATCTGTTTAAAAATTCATGCATATTTTGCCAGTGTCAGTTAGGAAAATACATAATTATCTGTCACTGATTTGGTTAAACTTGCGTGTGAAAATGTTTAGTTGACACGAGAACGAGTGGGAAGTGGAGCAGCTAATTAAATGTTCAGGAATCACCCTTATCTGAGCAACTCTGCTGAGTTCTCTACGACTTGGCCTGGTCCAGCACTGTCACGGTAAAACTCTGCACTGATTAGATCACTGCATCATAGCTCAGCAGCACAACCAACTTTTCCATGACATCATTCATCAAGCATTAAATCTGTTAGTTGGCCATTATTTCTCTCTGTTTTCCTCTCCATGTGCATCTCACCTTTTCTTGTTTTTGTATTGTTGTGGATTTATGTATGTGTAGTGACATTGTACTAGAGATCTGTGTGTGTGTGTGTGTGTGTGTGTGTGTGTGTGTGTGTGTGTGTGCCCTGTGTTAAAGGTCAGACTGAGGCAATGTCGGGGCAGGAGTCAGTGACTCACTCTTTCTGCTATAGCGACTCTCTGTCATATTCTCTGCTGTTTTCCAGACTCACACTTGAAAAACCTCTATTACAAACATTTACTGTGTATATAAATGCTCTTCGATGAATTCAGTGCTGTTTGAAGGATTAGTCATTAGGTTTTAGTCATTTTTCTCGCCTTCAACCACATGCCATCTCTCTAAATTCCCATCTCACCCAAGAAATGTCAGCACACCTGATCTCAGCAAACCTGAACATTCTGAACAAAACAATTGAGCCTGTAAACCATTCAGTGTATAATATAATGACAATGCAAGCATGTGTATGTGTGTATTCTTTCTTTATATTTACAGCCAGGCTCGAAATTATTCATACCCCAGACAAATTCTCACTTAAAGATACTTTTATTCAACCTGCATGGAAATGACACAGGCTTCTCCCAAAATATATTAAGATGATGTACAAGAGGCATAATTGTGGGGGGTTTTTTTTGAGCTTGTATTTACAGTTGATCAAAAACCTTAATCAGAATTGGCCAGTGGTATAAATACTTTCGGGCTACACTGTATAGGTCACGTGTGACTGCTTAAGAGGAGAAGACAAAAGGATACGATCCAAGTGCATTTAATGGTTGGATTGTCGTGCAGACAAACAGGTGCGAAATAAAGGAACATCCAAATCATAATCAAACAGGCATGAGGTCAAACACAAATTTGCCATCCAAATACAGAGTATTAAATGAACAAACAGAAATTAAACAAGAAATAAGGCAAGGCTATGGTATTACAACACATGAAACAAATTAAAGACTCAGTCCCAAAACTAACATGTGCACGGTGTATATATAGTCCAAACAATCCTTTATGACAGGTTTCAGCTGAGCTGCGTGAGTGTGATTAGTAGAAACTGGACAGCGGTGTGTGTATAGCAACATGTAGGCGATTTGTAGTTCGTAACTGATTTGTAGTTCATCAGCGATCTTTCCAGGAATGTTTCTCTTGATTTTTTTCTCTTTATTAAAGTTTTATGTAATATTTTTCCCTAACAATAATTTGTGTATGATTTTTTTGGACTGTGATCTTTGTTAAATTAGCTTTAGATTTGGCTTTGGTACTTACTAATCTAATGTATAGAAATCACTCAAACTAAATGCCAACACTAATTTTGAAAATACAGTAACACAGTAACACAATACCATACATCTAATTATTATTGCTAAACGCTAACATATTTTCTCCTCTAGAATAAACATGTAGCCAATCACAACACAATTATCATAAAATGCTCACAATGGAATTACAGAAAGTGCTCTGCTTTTGGTATCAGTTCTGACATTTTGTTTGTTTATAAATTTTCTTCTGAATATTTGTTTTGCTGGGTTCAGTAAATGCATATATTTATTTCATTTTGCAGCAGGAGTTCTCTATACAAAGTAGAATGACTGACAGACAAAGACATGGCTGCAGTAAAGGCTTTGTTTGCCACAGGAAATTTTATATATATAAAAAAAAGAATTCATGAAAACCAATAATATGGCATATTTATCTGTCATGTACATGTCATATAAAATGCAAAATATACAGAAAAAGCCACAGAAGAATAAAAACGAGAAAAACATATAGCATTTGCCTTGTCAGCAATTACCATGTTAACAATAGCAGGTTCCTTTTCTTTATTTAGGAGCTTTCCTGGCGGTTGATTCCGCTGTGATGACCTCTGAAATAGAGTCTAAGCCGAAGGAAAATGAACGAACGCATCACTTTAATACATGGTAAAATTATGTACAATTTGCTGTAGACAAGCTCTTATACAGTATAGCTTACCTGTTGGTTTTTCAGAAAAACGGACATGCCACTCATGTGTCTTGGTGGAGATGTTCATGACATGATTTATTATGTGTAGTAGCTCTTATTTCATCAGTTACCTGAGCTCTGGCCCTTCTTTTAATGCTAAGCATTCAAAATCCCAGTACCTATACTCATCTTTCTCTCATCTGTTTTTTGTTTGTTTGTTTGTTTGTTTGTTTGTTTGTTTGTTTGTTTGTTTGTTTTTGATTGCTTTTGAAGCTCTTTATTGTTCATTTATCACACAAAATCAGCCCAAATGGGCTACTTTTACGTTATACATAAGCTCATGTAATTGAAAGAACCTCAGCTCCTGAATGGGTTTACTAGAACCAGCTATAATTTATTATGGAAATATGTTGTTTCTAATTAGCAGTGAAATAAAATACACTGGACATATCTGTTTTTCAACTCACAACAGGAACAGCTTTTCACTTTGATTTTAGCCTAGAAGTTAGGTTTAGATCAAGATGTTATCGCTTGTGATTATAAATGTAATAAAATTGCTCTGTAATAGACAGAAAAAGGCTCAAATAATGACAATCAAATCAGTGTCTTCACAATCACGTAAATGCACAGGGCACTTTATGAATATAATTTGTCATTTAATAAGTTTTTTTTTACACAGATTTGTAAATATAAGTAAGTCGTTTTTTTAAGAGTTGTGAATTGACGTCTCGCTCAATGCAGTCAACTCACAACCTCTTAAATAAACGACTTGGTACACTTATTAAAAATGAATTACTGGTGTATTTACCAAGATTTAAGAAATTGTTTTGCATATTTCATAATTTAATTGAGCGCAATAATGGACTATAAATGCATGTGTAAATGGTGTAACCCATCCTCTTAAGACTAGAATGAAACCCAGGAGAACTGTAGACATATATTACATTTTATTTTATTGATTGCTAACACACAATCCATTCACCTTGTTCTCATAACTATAAACACATTCTCAAAACTTTTATACCAAATTACACAAACCTCAAACTCCCAACTAAAAAACAAATATTCTAGTCAAAAACATGTTCTCTTCTGTCGATGATCCACAAACCTAACAAATACACAGACTACTCCACTGCCTAGAAAACACCAATGAGATCGATTTAGTTTGACTTAATTATATTATGTGTTTGTGTTTTCTGAACATGCTTAAACCTGTTAAACCAAATTTTTGTAAAACGTTTTGCATAAGGCATTGAGAAAATTGGAACTTGTGCGAAAACAGCTGAATTGTGTTTAGAGTTTTGAGAAATCTGTTAATGTTTGGAATTATTGGTTTGAAAATTTAGGCCTACTGAATCAATAATAGTGTGCTAGCATCTAGTAAAACTGTCATTCATTTTTAGGAAGTGTTTTGTTACGTGCTTTTAATAGGGCCAGATATATTAACAACTATATTTTTGTCATTAAAACAGTACTGTCTGCATTTACTAATCACACGCATCGAGGAATATCAATGGAAAGGTGTAGACACATCTGTTTTTGAGTTTCCTGGTTGGACACAAAGTTTATGGAAGAAGATATTGGTTAAATCAATCACCTAAGCATGCAAACAGTTGTCATAGTGTACATCTTGTGGTCTGTACATAAATCTATATCTCATAAATATAGACAGATATGGCTTACTATAAGTAAACTTAAGGTGTGCAAGCTGAGCGCATGGGTGCTGTCAAGTTTTCACCTTTGTATGTAAAATGTTTTTGTTGTTGATGACTTGTGGTCACTTATATTAAGCTTGTTTATGCCTAATTTGTGGCATAATTACAAAGTTAATGAATAAGTAAGCCTAAATGAAATACAACTACTTTTGTTCAATATGTGTATCATGGCTGCTTTTATTAAATAGCTACATTAACATCATGAACATCATAATATATTTACCCCAGTAGAGAAAAAAAATTTTGACATGAAAGTATTGTGGCATGCTTGGTTAAAGTATAAACATCAGCTCTGCTTATTTGCCACAACGCTAATTTGAACTGCACCTACTGATATGTAATCGAAATGTAAATAAGATATTACGTCTTTGTTCTTTAATTTGCGCATTGTTAGTAAATCATCCCCAGAAATTTCCACATCCATCAGCAAATCAAGTTGGGTAGGTTAAATCTTAGCCATAGTGTGAGAGCATTGAAATATTTGGCATTAAAATTAGGACAATGACAAAGACATTTTGTATAGCACAATTAAAACAATCCAAGTTTACCAATGTGCTTAACAATAACTAAAAACCACAAACAACAAGAGTAAGTCAAAGACAAAAACAATAAAAATAAAAGCTTTTAGATTTAAAAACGGGCAAATCAATCCAAAGTTTAGGAGCAGCTAGAGAAAGCCCGATTTGAGAAAGAGGAAGCTCTTTTGTTTTGGTCTTGGTTGGGCTTGTTTAAAAAAAAATTATTTGTGTTAATTGTATGCATTTATATTTCAGAGCAACAAGAAATGTGTTAATTGTGTAGCCTGCATTAAGAGTTTTGCAAAATTGTTAAAAACATTGAAAAAAATCATCATAGCGAAAAAACAAACTGTAATATATCTGTTCTATACAATGAGACAATGGGGCACAAGTTTAATGTGCACATTAAAGTCTGTACCTGGTGTCGACAAGCGATATGCTGCATCAACATTTTTCTTAGACTTTTCTGATCTCATTTCTTTCAGTTTTCTCTCTCTCTCTCGTTCTCTCTCTCTTTTTTTTTTACTTAGCTTTCTCTTATTCTTTTCCCTTTAAATTGATTTCTTCTTGTTTGTCTTGGCAGTAATGAGATCAGCTGTGGGATTACATTTCAATGGCATAGCACCTTCAACCCCAGGCAAATGATTTGTCCAAACTTAATAATAAAACACTTACGATGTATTGTCAGAGGTAAACAGTAGTTGTAATAAAACGTTGCCTGGGGTACAGACTTCTTTTAACTTGTAAAACCCTATTTGGCTTGGCCGACACACCTGTAGCCATACCAAAATGATAAACTGAACTGCATTTAGATGAACAAGTAGTCCAAATGTTAGCTATAGAGAGAGAGTACCCAAGATATCTGGGTCAACGAGACAATTTATTATTATTATTTTTGTTTGTTTTATGTTTTATAAAACAAGTGCTCAGCATACATGAGTACACTCCCTTTTGACAATGAATATTTTCTTAAACATTTCAATTCAAATTAGTTATTGCAAAA
>CAIGQW010055454.1:634009-647133 GCA_903798125.1 Danio choprae | reverse complement strand
TATATATATATATATATATAAAATGCAATATCATCCTTTTGGTCGGTTTGTTGAATGTTCACATCACTGGCGAGGTTTTGAGCTTTGATAAAAAGAGACAGCCCTCAAAGAAGTTGATTGAAATGGCGTGTGCCTGGCTGACGAGAGCCAGAACGGGACAAAGCCCTGCGAAAGCACGGCCACTCCAGCAATTATTCCTGCACGCTGAATTTGGATTAGTGCAATGGAAAGAAGCATATGTTTTGCCCGCGGCGACACTCCCCCCGGCTGGCTTCAGAGAATGAGAGAAGAGAGAGCGAGGGAGGAAGAAACTAGAATATCAACTATTTGAAGGAAAAGGGCGAAGCTTAACGCAGTCGTAGACGCTTTATTTTGAGGTACACTCACGAATATTTGTGAAGACCTTGGGTTGTGGAGGTCAGGACGTGTAGCCTATTTGTTAATTTTTAATGAATAAAAAATAAAATACACGTTTATTCTGGCACTACACCGACGAGTTCTTAAGCTACATACATGACATCTTCAATTGTCATCTTTGTATATGTTTATTCTTTTACATCATCATTCGCTTTAATTACTTCACGTTCTTTTCTCAGTTTGCTTCACTCTTTACTACAGAACCCTGTGTATGTAGCCTGTGTGTATATGCTTATTTATTTATTGTCATATTTTTAAAATTACATTATAATTATAATAATTTATTATTATCAAATTGTATATTCAATATGACTCCTTCCCCTACGACGGTGCACGGTATAAATCCGTATATTTTACGTTCTGTGAATGCTCTACACCCTTTGGCAATAGTGTAAATGTTAACAATCGACCAATGAAAAGCATAGAGAGAGAGAGAGAGAGAGAGAGAGAGAGAGAGAGAGAGAGAGAGAGCGAAAGATACTTTGTGGATCTAAATGCAAAAAAAAAAAAAAAATCTGCATTCATAGAGGAGTCAGTTTATTTAGAATAATCTGTTTATTTAAAGATTCTTAATGTTATAATCGATTACCCTATGTCTTAAGTAATCATGGATGATTTGATGAAGCTTATGACCTCTTTTGACATTAAGGGGCCCTCTCTATTTAGTCGGGACGGGTCAGTTGAAGGGGTGGTGAAGTTACGAGTCCAGATTAATTAACTATTTTGTGCTCAACTGAAAACTTACAAAATCACGTCATACGATTTCATAGGCTACATGCGTCATTTTTCCAGGCGCTTGTGGTATTTTCGTCCTAGAAACAATTAGACGTAGCTGTTTGAATAAGCATTCTATAAGACAACATAAAACTTGCAACCATAATCAAATAGACATCTTGTTTGAGTCATTAGTGTGGTAATTTGTGTAATGACAAAGATAGTGTAGCATCTTCTTTTTAATAGTATTAACAAAAGTGACAAAAAACTGTTAAATTGCAATGGGAAAAAAACGTATACAAATCACCAAATCAACGTAATGCAATAATTTATAAAAGTAAAAAGATTTGTATAGATTAAGTAAGGTATAAATATATCTTATTGACTTTACCACTTTGCGGTGAAATGTTGCATTTACTGGTCGGTTTTGATATTGTATCGATGAAGCAGTGGTGGGTGCAGCACATCGCTCAACAATACGTAAACGTTCGATACGGGAGCTGTCAGGTGCTGAAATGAGGCCAAAATCTTCACCAGTATCAGTTGGTTTCTCCAACACATAGTGCGAAGTACTGCCAAACAAATTGTAGGCCAGCTGTGAGTTTACTTGTACTATTAAATTTATCACAAAGCCTGGCCATTGCATTCGTTAAGTTAAAAATTATAAATATTAACAGAAGTAGACTATAATGAACGCATGTAATGAGATTAGCCTACATGCTATAGTTATCAGGGGCTAGGCAACTGCCATGAAACATGTATTTGTGGCTTTTTTTTCTTTTTTTTTTTTGAAAATTTAAAGATGCATGCACATACAAACTGGATTATAATGCTGTAATACCATTAATGATAATTTAATATACAATAACCTCAATATAATAGCATATAATTTATAATAAAAGTCTACATTTCTTTTAAAATGTGTATTAATAATTTTAGAAATAGCCTGTTTCACATGAAAACTACAGGTTTGCTATGATTATTATAAGATGTTACATTTAAAAAAGTTACATTTACATTTCGAGACTTTCGTTTGTACTAATATGAGGTAACGCAAGGTCAAAAATAAAACGAGTCAAAAGTTGGAAGCACATTCAAACGCGCTTGCGTAAATATCTCATGCCCAAACTCTCTTTTACGGAGACACATTCTTTACACACATCAATAACAGACTGTGTGTGCACGCGTGTGCGTGTGAGGAGGATGAGAGAAATACGGGGAACGTGGTATGTGCATTGTAACATTTTAGAATCATTTTTCAGAAGTTTTGCGTTTTTATGTCATTTTCTTCAAATCTTTATTAGAATACATAACGAATTTGCTGAACAGAATTCTGTACGTTATTATAACACACAAATTATGTAATTGGTAATGCTAATCGTATCATAAAAACTCAAATTTCACTAGCCTACTCTGTGGTTAATATTTTTTTTTTTTTTTTCATTTTCCAAGGCACTATTCTTAAAAATAAAAATCAATTGAAAAACAGGCAAAACAATGGTAACACGTAGAACTACACGCGAAGGAATTCCTAATTCCGATGAATACGATTTAACATGATTGTGATTTCCCCTAAAATGACTATTCATGCTCTTTTTTTCTACGCCTGAACAGGAGGAGCAGCCGGGTATCCTTTCTGAGAGAGCTATTGTGCCCGAGGTTAGAATCCCACACACAATCTGAGAAGCAGCCAACAAAAACAGTCTTGACAGACAATGCCTCGCTTCACCTGCTGCTGCACTGTGCATTGCAATTATGCCAAGGACATGTACAGTTAGCTCCGTTCATGTTATTTGAAAACAACTGCATCTGAGTCAAACAGACTGTCAGAGCACAAAAAACTGTAACGTTTTAAACGAATGGTCAATATGGTGAAAATTTTGTACAGGCAGTTCTTCCCTCAGTGCCATGACAAATATCTGCTATCTGCTATAGCGGCTGTACATCAGCAGAATATAGCCAGCAAATCCAGCAAGCACCAGTGGAGATTGATTTCTAGACGCATGCTATCAATAACCAATCAAACTCTATTTGAATCTGAGTTATGCAACGCACAAAATAACCATTCGTGTTTGGGCATGACATTATCTGCAAGGGTACGCAGTGACTCAACGAAATTTCTTGAGTAAAATTATGACACGAGTGCTGGTTTTCGCTTATACGCTATGGTGCCATAAACACAATTTAATTCCAACGAACTGTAAACTGATTTCAGCAAACCCATAGATTTACATTACAATGACATAAATATTTATCATAGCATTGACAGTGTATCAGGAAAAGTAAGGTGGCGTCTACAAATAAAGACAGGGAAATGGCAACTGCACTAACCTTCAGCTGGATTCTACATCTGACTGATTTAAAGAGCACTCTTGCTCGAGGGCTAAAACTACACACATTCACTTCAAACACGAAAAAGAATTCATTGTTTTCTGTGTCATTTGGCTTGGCAAAAAAGCTCCCTGCCATATTTGAATGATCTTGTTCTCTGAACTAAGAGTTGAAAGTAAGTTTTTTTTCTTTTTTTATATTTGAGGGAAACAATGGGTTCAACTGCTTATTGCATGGAGCAATATCGTCAAGGGAGAGTTAAACTCAATTACAGTAACTGTGTTGAATAGAAAAGAGAGAGAGGAATAAATCGCAACAAGCAGTGAATAAAAAAAGTAATGAATAAAAATCGACATGAAGCGTATCAAATATTTATTTTTTTTTCTGGGCAACAAAGAACTATAATACATTGACAGGCATGGGAGCTATTGCCAGCACAGGTTTATACAATACAGATAAAACCGCCTCCAATTTAGACAGTGGACACACAAAATACCAGATGGTCCCAAATGTTGAATTTATTCTAAAGAGAGAAAAAAAAATCCATAGACAATATCCATTTATTGCTCTTGTGGTGCTTTGGGGGAAGAACAAGAGGTGATTGGCACAACACATAAAAAGATTGTATAAAAAAAAAACCAAGAAGATAGAAACACAAAACTAGCATCGTCGGGGTCTCTTTAACGACCTTCTTCGATCTAAAACTGAATGGCATAAGGATCATATGTAGAAAATGAATGTTTATTTCTTTTCAATTTGTTCACTTGCTTCAGTGTCGCCTCAACATGCTACAAGAGGGCTGAATTGAAATATCCCAGAGAAGAATACCCCAAACTTCTGTTTTCTAAGAACCATAAAACCACATGAAGAACTATGCGAATATTCAAACCCACTAAAACAGGAGGCACCAGATAAATTAAAAAAAAAGTTTGAACAGACGTACCATATTTACATTTCCCATTAAATTACACATAAATAAATATATACATACATGAACACAGATTCCCTCATATAACCGTGAATCGTGTTGAAATTCAAAGTTCAAGTTGGTCGCTTAGTCGAGTGAAAAGTCAGTTTTTAAAAGTCATGGCATGGAGCTGTAGATTTCTTTTTCAAGTTTATTATTCACAATACTGATAGAAAATCTTCCTCTTTCAGCTTCTTCTTGTCACATGGCTACAATCGTAAATTGGGATACTGAAGGAAATTCGCTGAATTTCAGTCCGTTGAACTTGTACAAAGGAAGTTCATGAAAAGTCCAGTTGTGACAGATCTGTACTCCTTCGATTGGCACTCTGCTTTACTTTGATTTAGAGAAATGCATTGTCCGCAAATCCCAAAATTAACTGTTTCATATTAATTAAAAAAATCTAAATGCCAAGATCGGAAGGTGGTGAGTTCAGTGTTTCATCTGGATCACTAGTGTGTTTGTTATATGTAGTTTGTCATATTAATTGGGAGGTTGTGGTTGGATATCACTTTCTGTGCTTCTCATCTTTGTCACCCGCTTTCGACCCCGTCTCACTGTGGCTGTTGGGATTGTTGTTCAGGTACATTTTGTCCATTGCTTTAATTGCCTCCGTCAGATAGTTCTGCAGCGCTGTGAGGGCCGCACAGACGGCCGGAGTGCCGAATCCGTGAGAAATAAGACTGAAATGGGTCAAACAGCTCTGAATCCCGGGCTCGAGAATGGGTTGTGGACGTGAATTCCCCAACGGCGAGCGGTCTTGAGACAGCAGGTCCGTGAACTCTTTGCAGATTTGTCTAGAAGGAGACACAATGCAGGATGCGTGTCAGGAAGAAGCTAATTACAGCTGATGGAATGACGTCAGACATATATTAGTAAGACTATGTGGTTCATATGTGTCTCCTAATCGATGACACACGAATTCCGTTTGACAGTAGCTCGATGGGCAGTGTCGTCTCATTGCGATGGACAACTCACGTTCAGTTTAAGAGAGTATATGTCTATCTATGTCAGAAATACATGAGAGAGTCGTCTTTCATTCATTCATTTTCATTTCTGCTTAGTCCCTTTATTAATCTGGGGTCGCCACAGCGGAATGAACCGCCAACTTATCCAGCATATGTTTTACGCAGCGGATGCCCTTCCAGCTGCAACCCATCACTGGGAAATATCCACACACACTCATTCACACACATGCACTTGGGACAATTTAGCTTACCCAATTCACCTGTACCGCATGTCTTTGGAATTGTGGGGGAAACCGGAGCACCCGGAGGAAACCCACGCCAACACAGGGAGAACATGCAAACTCCACACAGAAATGCCAACTGACCCAGCCGAGGTTAGAACCAGCGACCTTCTTGCTGTGAGGCGATCGTGCTACCCACTGCGCCACTGTGAGGCCCGAGAGAGTAGTCTTGTACCTTTTTATTCTAAATTATTGTTATTTGTAGGCCTATGTGTTTTAATTGACACTTGTGCTCAACTTTTAGCCTATACTTTGACTTTTTATTTATTTTTTATTGCAGCAAACATACTGATATTTTTCATTGGAGGACGCATGCCGTTTCGTTAGTTTGCCAATATGTGAAATATTCTTTAAAAAAACCAAACGGCTCCAAAAAGAAGGAATTAAACCAGCTCTATTTATTAAAAGCTAAATGTAGCATATTTTAGCAGCCATTCAGCAGAAGGAAAGCACAAATAAACACGAAAATGTGTCATAAACAGTGAAACACGCTTTGGCTTCTGGATAGAGAGAAAAGCACTTACTTCGTAGCCAATAACATGTTTTTTCTTTGGACTTGTTCATTTGGGTCGGAATGCTGTCGGTTCATATATTCAGCTATCGCCTTGGCTGGAAACTCAGTCTCACATACATAACCGAAATCTCTGGCCAGATGCACAGCTTCACCTAGAAAAAAATTGGAGTCAGGTTGTGTAACGTTACTAAAATGCAGATATAATACAGTAATTTGCATTTTTCATAATCTTCATCTAATTAACGTTCTCGTTCAACTAGCATGATAAGGCTCTCAGTCGATTTTGATATTGGTGCATCTTTATTTTCCATTACCTAAATAATAATACATTTGCCACACAAATTTGTTAGAATGTAGCTACCTTACTCTTGAGATTTTAGACTAAAAGTAATCCTTCTTCCTATATGCCTACTTTTGGTATAGCTATCCATGACAGGCTTCTACGAATAGGTCTTTGCTTAGTTGATTTTTACTAAAGTCTTTGGTTTTCATTTCCTGAAACAGTTGGGATTTTACTGCGAGCCTTCCTGTCATAAGCTAGAATTTGAAAGAACGCATGCGCCAATTAGCATCAAAGCTCAACTCTACTAAACTGCTTTCCATAAAATGGAGCAGATCATAAACAATAACAGCACTTCAGAAGCCAGTGTCCTCCGACTAAATCAGCGTCTGCTTGCGTGTCCACCACCCCCACCCCTCGCTCTTATCTCACAGGAATCATACATTTCTTCAGGCTCATTACCATACAAGACTAAATTTCAATGAAGCACGATGAATATTACATTCAGTCTTCAGCGTCAATGATTAACAGGAACCAATGAACCGTCTCCAGCTTTCACCTTTAAAACCCATGGCACACCAAATACCACTGCACGGAATAATCACCTCCAACTTTACAAGCAAAATGGATTTATTCAAAAGCAATGGCATCTTCGCAGTGCAACATAATTAACTCATTTATTTTTTATAATAGGCTTTCAACCTACAGGTCAACTGCATTAAACCGACAAGGATAAAATCAACATAGAGGTAGCAGTAATAATAATAATAATAACAATAATAATAATAATAATAATAATAATAATAATAATAATAATAACAATAATAATAATAAGAGGAGGAGGAAGAAGAAGAACAAAAACAATAATAATAACGTTTGACATATTTTTGTGTGGAATGACCTGCTGCACAAAAAAGTCCAAAAAAACAACCACGCTGCCTAAACAGCACAAAGTAGGCCCTATGACACCCTATTCCACACAATTCTCAAATTTAAAGACACGTGTTGATGTTGAAATAGAGAGGTTGTTATTTCCCCGATTATATGTTACGATTCGATTATTGTTCCGTATATGATTCGCCTTGCAAAACAGACACTCTCCATTCCACTCCCCAATACTGATTTATGCCGGCTTACACGTAGCCACAATAAGCAACAGCTTTATTAAAAATGTTTATTTAACAGAAAACTTACCTTCCACCAATGACGTCAGAAGAGTGACATTGGCAGCTTTGCGTCTCCCTGCTGGCAGATTTAATCCGATTTTATCTAGTTTTTCTCTTAAAGATCGTCCTCCATTCTTAGATTTGGCCCTTAAAAAATAAAATAAAAATATGTATGTATGTTAACCACGAAACATGCAAAAAAATTACTATTCATGTTAATTAATTGCAAATATGCTATATTGTATTTTATTGTAGAAGTATTTGTATTTATAAGACCTAAGGGCGAGTGAGCATGAATAATTTTATGCTAAACGCAAAACATTTACTTTAAAATGCGTTTTCTTTGGGGGTGGCAATGAAATGTAGCCCACTGTCATCAAGTTTTAATTTCCACACTAAGGTTACAAGTGTCCATCAAATTGTTTTGCATGAAGATATGACAGCATGTGCTCAATGTAACTGGGTAGGCCACTACACAATTATATGAAAATATAATAATACCTAGACTGTAGGCTAATATAGGCAAAATGCGAGTCGGCGAGTCTGGTGACCGCTTGATAATAATTTACTCATGTAACAATGGAAATCCAGCTCACCTCCTCAAGACGCCGCCGAGCAAGGAAGCGTTCAGGCACTCAGGCGGAGAAAGACGTCTCTGCACCTCCGCAACTGTGACTTTGTACTTTGACGTTGAGCTGAGAAGAGACAGACGACCCGGAACCGAACAGAACACTTCGTTCGGGTTTACCACACCTCCGAACAGCCCGTCTTTATTTATCGGTATAGCAGAGACATTACTGTTGTTCTTGGATATGGAAACTGGACCTTGAAAAAAAGAACATGATTAGGCCCCCATTCGAGACTACAGCGCCAACCAAATGGAAAAAGATGAATTGCTTTGCAGCAGGCAGCCTTTGAGTAAGATTAGACATATGCGTTTATATGCACATCATCTCGTACGCCTCTGTGGAATCAGGCAACGTGGTCTTATCAGAGAGGAAGGAAAATAGATACTACTGCAATAGCTTTTCATTCAGCCCATGCATGTAACTGCTAGAATGTCCCAAGTAATGAAGTGGCCCAGCCATCAAAATATGTCACATTCTCGCAATGGTGACTCAACACCAAGCTCGGAGAAAATGACGGTCCAACATTGCATGGAATATGAGGAATTTTCCATTAACTGCGCAGTGTAATTGCTATTGCTGGATTTTGTACAAAGAAGTCAGATACATTTCTACTGCTACAGTTAATATTATTTCAGTAATAATAACAATAAAAACAACAAATAGGCTACTTCCGACAAATAAAACTGCGTATCATTTGTTACAATTCTAAACTACTTTTAAGCTTTGATCTCTTGCTAGCTTATGTAAACCAGGACATGAGTGGAATCATAGGCTACACAGAAATACAATTAGACAACACATACTCGTATACACGCGTCTATAAGTAAGTGTTCAGGCCTAAATCCCGAAGCAGCCCCTGTTGTTTCTTTATGCGCTAGCCGGAAACAAAAGCGCAGGGACTTTTGGATAGATCACTAGTGACATTAATAGCTCAAGGGAGACTAGTAGAGAAAAGAAGAGTTAAATGAACTCGTAAGATCGCAATTATTACATGGATGTGCAACGAGTGTACAGGTGTGCATAGCGCAACACATTTAAAAATCAAATATTTCACATTGTTAAAACAAAACACATTCCTTTTTAAATGAAAAAAAAAAAAAATCCTGCAGCCCACTTGACCTGGAATCTAAGTTAAACAATGAGGCGCATAATTGCACAAAAAAGATAAATAAAAATTATTGTGTGAAAATAATAATTTTTCTGATAAAAATGTGCCTTTAATTAATTTTAACAAACGCGTTCCATAGTACACATCTCAACATGCGTTTCTCATCACATTTTGAATGAGACAATTCGCAAATTTCATTAAGCAATTTTAAATAAAGTCACAGATCAAGTTAAGCCAAGCGCCATTTTAACGTGCATATATTACATAAATAGTACCGAATATATAACGCTTCGTAAAATGGTTTGTTCCTTATCGCCAGGCTATCTTCAAGGCCTACAAATTAACCCAATCCGTATCCCAGCAAGGACGAGTAGACTTTGTGAGCGGAGGGTTTCTATTGAAATTACGTACGGTGTTTGAGAGGAAATTGCTTACCTTTTTTGATTACAGTTTGGTCTGGGATGTGAATTCCTTGATCTTCAACTTGCTGCAAACATAAAAAAAAGCGTATTAATAATGATCGAATGTTTGAAAACATCGTACTTTCGAAATTAAAACTATTCTAACTAAATTAAAAGCGATGTTTAAAAATAGATTTAAAGAAATGCACCAACGATTTGCATAATATTTTTTACGATATGAACTTCATTTTTTTAGTAATAGATATTTTGTGCAATATCCCATTTTATATAAGCTTAGTAAAACATGAAAAGCTCAAACAATGTATTATATCAATACAATAATAGTAAATATTTATACTTAAGTTTATCAAACAAGAAAATAAAGATGAAAATTAAAAAATAAATAAACATGCAGTAGCTAGTTGAGGAACAGATTTTTTGGTCTAGGTTCTCTATTAGTCAGTTCTCTTCAGCAGGCACACTGCAATCAGATTACTTATGAAAAGGGGGGCAGCCAAGAATCACGTCCAAAAGTGACAGAGTATATTAATCAAAAAGCTCAGTACATCACTCAGTTTGTATTTGTGGGATAAACAACAGCGAAGAAAAAAATACAATAATACATGAAATAAAGACATTTTCTTTGTATTTTTATTACTCACGCTGTAGTTCATGAATATAATTTTGCAATAATAGATTTTTTAAAATTCAATAACAAAATATGCTGTGATCATCTTGAGCCAAAAAAAATACCTAACATAAATGACCACTGAAAAATGTATTTAAATTTAAAAGTTTATTGGGCCTACATTCTAGTGACATTAATGAAACTGTCACATTTAACACACCAAGGTGCCAAGATACAGTGATAAAATGCTATTTTCTTCATTACTATAATGTAAATAAAACAACTGATTTAATTAGCGGAAGTTGAGCAGCTCAACATTTGGCTATCCGATCAATGCATTAGCAGCAAATCAGAAAAATCGCGTTGAACGGCTGCACATTGTAAGATTTGAGCTTTTCTTCTTACCTGAACATCTTCTAAAGAGTGAGGTATTCCATGGATAGGGATTGAATCCGTGAGTCCTGTATCAATGCCGTGACCCGAGGGTAGAAGCACTTCTCTGCGGTACTCTCGACATAGTTGATGCGGTAACCCGCGGTGTTGGTGCAGCAGGCTGCTCTCCTGACTTTGTCGCTGGCCGGGCCATCCCGGGTGTTGTGGCTGAGACTGGGCATGCAGAGAGTTGATAGAGTATGGGTCGTTAACGTGAGAGTAAGGGTCCTGAGACTGCGGATAGATGGGCTGGTAGGGTGGCGGAAAGTATGGCGGCTGGAAGTCTGAATTGGGAGTATGAGACAGCGGAGGAGCGCTGGTGTACGGAGACTGGCCCACGCTGCCCAGCTGGGGTAACCGGGCTGTGCCATTGCTGGTGCCGTCATGGCGATCCTTTGGAGAGAGAGAACGATGAAGTGCCATTTTAGTGCTGTTATACATTATTTTCTTTTTATTATTATTATCAATTTCCTGTGATAATATATTATTAGTAGGCCTATTATTATTATTAACGATGGTAGTAATAATAATAATAAAATAATAACAAAATAATAATAATAATAATAATAATAATAATAATAATAATAATAATAATAATAATAATAGCCTATTATAATCAGAAGTGATTTGTTATCGCTCGTAGGCGCTAGTCTATTTTTCATTTCAACAGAATAGCGACCAACCATTTGATTTGGTGGAGAACATTAATAACAAAAATAAATAGATAAAATAAAAACGTTATCATTATTAATATCCACAATATCAGGATACTTAAATTGTAAGTCAAATATTTGTTATTCGTTTATCAGGTAAAAATCCTACCGAAAGGCAAAGTAAATTAACAATTAACCAGAGCTCACATCAAGAAAATCTTTGTAATAGCATTTGATACTACCATAAACGGCTTGCATGATGGAACAGAAAAAACGACAGGATGAAACAACAACAACAACAATCGGAAGTAGGCTAAATGTTGAGTGCAGAAAGATCTGTACTCCCGACAGTCACTCACCATCGCGGAAAAACTGTGCACTAACATCTGTGAAGATTTCCGAGGACTTCAAATGACGAGAAATTCAGAGGGACAAATCGAAAATGAACGTGCAAATTAAATCAAGCCAACAATAATTGCAGGGTGAGGTGGCGGTGGCCAGCGTTCAAATAAAGCAATAATCCATCAGAATCTGGGTAAATTCCCACTGTTCTTCGTCTGCCCTTTAGATGCAATGCTTTTCTCTAAAGTTTCTTAGATCCCCTTGGCGTCTCCCGGCTCTGTCAGTAAGCTGTTCCCTCGCTTGAGCTCATGTTAGCACAAATGTGCCTCTTCCTCTGCACTCCTAATAGTAGATATTCATGACTATTAATATTACACGAATACTTAATAAGAGAAGAATGGTCGGAAATCGAGCGTGAAGCGAGGAAGCAACTCAAGGCAGACTGCACTAAATGACGTCCATTGAATGAGGAATCAGTATATCTAATCAGATGAGGAGAGAGGGAGTGAGTGGGAGAGAGAGGGAGAGAGAGACAAAAAAGAGGGACATTCTCCTGCGTCTGACGAATCAGAGAGAGGGGGGAACATTTTAAAAGGTTCGAGGGCAAGCAAAAGTGAAAGAAAGACAGAACGAGGGGGGAAGAACACAAGGAAGGAAACAATATGCACCTCCGATTCTGGTGAAAATCCAGCAAATGCTGAGGGTATCTGGGCTGGCACATTTTTACTGTTCATTGGATGCACGTCTACCTCATTGTTTTTCATATTAATCCTCGTCTGTTCGTTCTCCATAGCCCACTAGAATCCCTCACTACGAATTAACGCCGATGCAGATTAACTCACCGCCAGAGCGCATATTCAATAAACTTTACGCGTGTGTAGCTATACATTTATCCTATATATATTTTTCTCGCAATTACAAAACTATTTATTACAGAGCTATTTATTACAGTCAAAACTAGTCTGCGCTTAAAGAAACTCGTAAAGACACGTGGAGAACAGAGGTTCATTCCTGATCATGGCGTGTGATTCTCAGCGAAAACACGTTTTACTGGCTTCGCCACTCCGCAAACTACTCCCATATTACTGCATTTACCACAAACACAACATGGAGCATGGAGAGGGGAAAGACACGAAGAAGAAAAAAACTTGTCAAACGCATACATTTTAAAAGTAATTTGACTACTATTAAAACGCACGCATGATTGATGATAATGTGTTTTTGACAACAAACTTACCCAAATTTACATTTGGTAAGCTTGTTCATTTAAAAAAATAAAAAAAATAAATAATA
>CAIGQW010055454.1:605146-619310 GCA_903798125.1 Danio choprae | reverse complement strand
AGGCCCCGGAAGTGACAGTGGAAACTCGACTGGCCCTGGCATGCTCACTTTAGGCGAGATAGTGGAAACACGGCTAATGATGGACTCAGGACTGAGCCTAGCACTGGGGGGTGGAACACCAAGAAGGCCGGAGCATGTACAGCATGTGTGTGTGTATTATATATATATTCTCAGCATTTATTCATTTTCTTTTCGGCTCAGTCCCTTTATTAATCAGGGGTCGCCACAACGGAATGAACCGCCAACTTATCCAGCATATGTTTTACGCAGCGGATGCCCTTCCAGCTGCAACCCATCACTGGGAAACACCCATACACTCTCATTCACACACATACATTAAATTTAGATTACTCAATTCACCTATAGCGCATGTCTTTGGACTTGTGGGGGAAACCAGAGCACCCGGAGGAAGTCCACGCGAACACTGGGAGAACATGCAAACTCCACACAAATGCCAACTGACCCAGCCGAGGCTCGAACCAGCGACCTTCTTGCTGTGAGGTGAGTCATATATAGTCATGACTTGTGCTCCTATACATTCCTTGTTTAACCCCCCAAAACAGGTACAATATTAAATGTAGACATTACCTTAAATTCCTTAAAAAGTGCAAAAGTCATCATCAGCGTACTTCAAATTCAGACCAGATCTGAAGCCAGATCTGAAGTTGTGAAATCCAGGTAAGGTCATATGACCACATGACCCTCCAAGGAAAAAGTTTGTTTGACATTGTATTGCTGGGGAAAGAAAGACAAATTGTTTGTACAAATAAAGTTGACATTCCATATGCTGCCTATTGAAAACCAAGCAAACAAGCACACATGCCCAGTAAAATTGCTAAGAAACACAAAGACTATTGACCTTATTTTTCAATGCGGAAGTGCACTCGTTTTTGCAATTGTTTTAGAACTTCCGATTCAGTTGCCTATGGGAGAAATAACTAGGAATAATAAACGGCTGAAAAAGGTCAAACTACTTGCTCTACAAACAAGTGTTTGCATGACTATACAAACAAAGTAGAATAATATAATAACATAAAGCATAATAAATATATTAACCTTACCAGTGAGAAATAGATAAATTAATATTTAATATGTTAATGTTAGAATTCAACTGAATTCTATGATCAGCTCCATTTAATAAAACACTTAAGACTTGTTTCATTATAAGTTTAGTTTAATTAACTAACTTAAAGTTAACAAATTTAGCCTAAAGATATCATAATGGCTATGTGAAGGCCAGAGCGTACCTTAACTTTATTCCTCATGGTGACTTCACCTTCACTTCAGTGTTATGCTGAAATAAAGAATGCAGTTAACACTGAGTTAAAGTTGACAACATTATGAAGCCAGATCAGTCTTAATAATAATACAATTCATAAATTCAAAACACAATTCATAAATCCACAACTCCAATTCAAACACAATTCATCAATTCAAAAGTAAAAAGCAAAAGTATTTCCCAAATGCTCACACATGTGCATCTTAATGTTTACACAATTATGTATATATATATATATATATATATAGTTCTTGGATATATAGTTCTTGGATGACTTGGATGCCTCATGCATTTATGAATTATGTTCGATGTATTTATGAACCACTGAATGTGCATTTGAAAATGCTCACACGAGTATGGAGTTCTTTGAATTTGTGTGCGGTATTTTTGAGACCTTCCTGGCATAACACGATTCACACACATTTTATTTTATTTTTTGAAGATATTCTGTTTAGCCAATCGCTGTGAGTTTTTAATCCACCAATCAAAATCTCTCCTTACTGAACAAACTAAGCTCTACCATTTAATTATTATAATTTTATTTAAAATAAAATAATTGTTTTAGCAGTATTATTAGACATTTGTCAAAAATTAAATAAGCTGAGTAACGTTATATTAGTAATATTGAGTACGATGATCTTATATCATTCGCGAACGGCTGGATTTAATGCATTCAGTAGCAAAGCTTACTGAACAAATCATAGATTCAAATGAATCGGTTAAACAAACGACTTGTTTAGAAATACAATCATTTGCTGTCACCTGCTGGCATTTTCAGAATATAATTTTGTTATGTTTGAATTGAATCTCATGAAAATTTGCTGCTTTAAGTGTTATGTAAATTCATTTATTATCTAATTCACTTTTAGACGCAGATACTTTACCACTTATGCAGCACAATAATGCTATAGAAATGACGTATTAAATTGTTATCAGCCTATATTATTCTGATTAAATTGCTAAAGTTAGCTTTAAAGATATCATACTTAGAGTCAAGGAAAAGATCTAAACTCTTAATTGTTCTAGTTGTTTATCTTATGTAATTTATTAATACATGGGTGTATCCATTGGTTATTATTCTGAAATGCAGGATATACTGGCAAGTTAAAAGTGCTGTTGTTTCAGTGATTAGAAGTACTCATGTGAGATGCCATTTTGCAAAACGTTACATGAGATGGGCATGAAGTAAGAACTAGGTACCTCATTGTTTGACCTTACATAATGTACTCTGCAAATGACTGACAGTGCTGACAACTTTACAAAACTAGAAAAGGCAACACAGCATGCCCAACCTACGGGTAATGTTTAATAGCTATTATAACATGCAAGTGCTTTCCTAGCTAAGAACAGATAAAATCCCTGAAATACCTATTGGAATAATAAAGCCAGAACGATTAAGAATAATTTTTTTTTTTCCTTGATTCTAAGAAGAATGATATCTTTAAAGCTAACTTTAGCAATTTAATTTAGAATAATATAGGCTGATAACAATTTAATAAGTGATTTCTATAGCATTATTGTGCTGCATAAGTGGCAAAGTATCTGCATCTAAAAGTGAATTAGATAATAAATGCATTTACATAAAGTGGCAAAATGTCATATGATTCAATTCAAACAACATTCTGATCACAGAGGCGATCGACAAAATGATATTCTGAAAATGCCAGCATGTAGCGAAAAATGATTGTATTACTAAACGAGTCATTAATTTAAACAATTTATTTGAATCAATGATTTGTTCAATAAGATTTGCTACTGAATGCATTGAATCCAGCCGTTCGCGAATGATGTAAGATTATCGTAATTAATATTACTGATATATAACGTTACTCAGCTTATTTAATTTTTGACAAATGTCTAATAATATTGCTAAAACAATTTATTTTATTTTATATAAAATAATAATTAAATTGTGGAGCTTCTTGAGTTTGTTCAGTAAGGAGTGTTTTGATTGGTGGATTAAAAACTTACTGTGATTGGCTCCCCTCTAAGTTTGGCATTTCAAGTATATTATTTTCCATTGATGGCGTAATGAAAAGCTGAAATGCTGATTTTATGTCTTGAACATAATTGACAGCATATCTGGTGGGCCATGGAACCATTTTGATGACATTAGTAGCACCAAGTCTACCCTGTCGTTCAAGTGGGGGGTGGAGGACCATAATAATTTTCTATTTTTGAAAGGTAATGTGTCTGCTGATGGTTGAGAGACAACAGGAGGGTCAACACTAGGAGTTTCATTCTCACCTGAGGAGGATGTCATAATCAGGTTACTTCTCAATATTATCCTGTCTCAGACACATTCTCCTCTGTCAATTTCACAGTCAAAAACCTGTGACAAAATATCACTGACAGAAAACCTTTGCTTAGAGGCCATTTTCAATTGAGAGAGCTTAAAGAAAGAGCTGTCAGTGTCAGTGGTTTTCGCAATACTACAGGTATGGTTCTGTTAGTTTTTTTTATTTTTATCATCCCAGATAACACACATGTGTCGCAGAGACGTCTGCTGGACATCCGTGTTTTCATCTGGAAGACGTCTTATTTAGGGCGTTTTCTCATCTGGAAAACGTCATATAGACTTCCTTGTCAGACATTCAAACAACATCTATGCGATGCATCGCAGATGTTCATTATTATAATGTTAGGTCTGTGAGACATCTTATTTATGTAGCATAGACGTTGTTTTTTATTTAGACATTCCCTCATCCATACTGCTATAAATAACAGCAACAGTTACACTGATTATACATCCGTCTACACACATATGATAAGCTCAAGTATTTTCCACTCAAAAATAATACAACAGCTGAAGAATCATTAGTAGAATTTTATTTTATTATAATTTATATTTTTCAACAAAACCAATTGAAAATTTCAGGAGTTCAAGATTCATCATATAGACGGCGTATAGAGGTAAAGAAGACGCCTCATTAACAAATAAAAACGTTCGATCGAATGTGATGTTTAGCAGATGTTACGATCTTTTCAAAGCTGGGATACTTAACATATAACATTTTAGTGCAAATTATAGAATCATAGCATGTTATAGCGACCTCGATATCACCCAAAACAAATATGTGTAAATTGTTTAGATTTCTTATGTTTTATACAGCTAAAAGACCCTGGAACAAAGAACAATGTGACAAAATGTGTACAGGGCATTGAAAAAATAATATCATGTTAATTTTATGTTTACCAAGTTTTCCCCATTAAATTAAGAAAAGTCACTCAATCTGGAGCAAAAAAAACCCAATGTCAACTATATATGTACATACGTTTAACATTGAATGGGGTTAAATTGACCCCAAGGATAATAGGAGGGTTAACTGACAGAATTTGACATTTAAACACTTTTCGATGATGAACCCATTGGATGAGACGACAACTGGTGGATTTCAAATGCAGCCGTTGCCTGGTGAAGATGTTTGTTTCTGGTCGAGTCGGCTTGGTTCTATAAATCGGCTCTCTAAAGTGAATAGTAAATAGTTATATCCACCTGAAACCGATTCCTTTTTGTATAATATTGTAAGACACATCAATATGATTCATCGTTATACTGCTCAGCCACATGCATTTTATACACTAATTGACCCTTTGCTAAGCCCCGGCCTCCTTAGTTACTGTTGTTACGCCTGTCAAGCTTTCATGCCTGGCATGTCTATTACAATATGTATGCACCGGTGTCAGATTTTGCGGGGGACTAATTGTTGTGCAATGAAATATAGCGTTACTAACCGATGAGGAAACACACATGGACAGTGCTTCTACATAATTAATTCATACAAAGAACAGAAAGGGGAAATTGATGGATTTGTGCCAAATATTAGCATCATTGACCCATAACAATATACAGTACCTATAACTGTCAGTATGTTTGTATGTTTTTTTATACAGTTTCTATTCTAATTTGCAGTTAAATGGAAAAATAAATACATTGAAATGCAAATCAAAGTATAAATAGCAGAAGTGAACGAATATATATTCCCTACCAGCAAATATTAATCCAACACCAAATATAAAAGCAGACACTAACCTGCTATATTGTTGTCACCAATGACTAAATCTCCAAAAGACTGATGAGACATGAGAGATATAAATTACTGAAAAACAGCTGCGGGTGAAGTATATTGATCGCAAGTGCTCAGTTTGTGATCATATCTCCGTTTTGTTCTGTTGATACGTAATCCAAATATGACTGAATTGTGCTGCTTTTACGGCCCATCACACAACTTGATCCATGCTGGCATTTCTCCCCTTGGGTTTTAGGATTGTAAAGAAAAAAAAATTTCCACCACCCCATCCAAACTTTTAGGATACCGGGTATCAGATTTGCACAATCCATATGCACAACGCTTTGGCTTGTTTCCCTCACTCGAAAGCTTGACAGAACTCCTGCAGTTGCTAAGCCACAATTGATGTGTGGAGGTTTTCGGGTGTGGCTTAGCGAAGGGTTAATTGTACGATTGTGTTAATTGTGAACTTGTGAACACGTGTGATAAAATAATTCCTGAGCAAGCAATTTAATGTCACGCTTTGTTTTTTTACATATATTTTTACAAAATATTACATATAGCCTATCTGACTTTAACAATAAGAATAAAGTTCGTTTGGAGTGTTTTGAGAATTAATATTTTTTTCGCGGACGAGAAAACCCACATAATATTATAAATATTGCTTTTAATATGTCATGAAATTAAGTTTTAACTGTTGTTCGTGTGAGAATTTAGTTCTTCAAAACTCAAGTCTGTGGTTTATTTATAAAGATTGTGTGTAATTTTAAGTGTGCTTTGCCGATAGCGGAGATTTGTGACCTCCAGGTAGTGACAGGCACTCACAGGTAGTTACTCATGTATCCGGCGAGAGCAGGCTTTCCTCGGCTAGATGTGACAAGGGGATGGGAATAAGAGTTAACTATCTCTGAATAAAAATCAAACCTACTACGCAACCCTGGGGGTTATCCAGGGAAATAACTCAATTAAAAAAAGGCACATAGGTTTGTTTCCCTCAAAGGGCAAAGAAGAGACCTGGGTAAATATAGAAGTACTAAAGCTTTATTCCAATAATAAAATCATAACGTTTAAAACATCAATAAAACTCCAGCTCCAAACCAATTAACAAAATAAAACAATTAGAGAAACAATAACAAAAAACAACAAAATCAAAATAACAGGACTGAGGTTGCCACTGACTGAATACAAGACTGACTTTACCCCAGCACACGCTCACACCACGGTGCACTCGAATCACACTATCACGCACTCAGTGTTCCACAGCACACGGTAAAGAATCACCACCACTAGTTTGGAAAAAGACCAGTCATCAGTCGGGAAAGGCCTCAGTTCCTAAAATAAATATTGCAGCGCCATCAATGCGATCCTAGACCTGTGAAGAGATGATCCGAAGGTATCCTGGACCAGGCCGTATCCCGAGCTGATACCGTGGTGGCCATGGAGGAATGGAGTGCAGGAGGCTCCAGCCCCGGTGCCTAGACTGCAGCTCCACATAGGAAGTTTGGCCAGAAGAAAATGATCGTGCCTAACATAGCCTGGTTCCTCTCCTCGGATCGGGACATGTGGAGCTGCGCTTCGGTGGATTTGCTCTTCAGTATTGAACTTTTAGCAGTGAAACTTAAACCACACTGAACTAAACTCTGAAATCTGGACTTTACTAGAACTTGTTAAGCTGCTTTGACACAATCTACATTGTAAAAGCGCTATATAAATAAACTTGAATTGAATTGAATTGTAAATAAATCAAAAAGATATAAGTAAACTACATAACATGAATGCACAATTAGTACAATCCAATAAGTATGTCAATCAGGTGAACAATGTACTTTCTATGATCTGGTTGAGACACCTACAGTACAGCTTGGAATTACAACTCGCATACAATCACGCTGGATCCAGACACCAACATAATTGACGACAATAATAAAAACAATGATAATAATAAACCCACAGAAACAGAAAGAAAATCAAAATAACTTAAGAAATGCTCTGCATAGATTGTAAACAAAAGAAACCAAACCGAAAATAATGTTCACAAAATGCAAAAAACAAAAGCAGGGCACAACTAACACAAATCAACACATCATCACAAAAACAAACGAATAAATGAAGCAAAGCACAAAGCAGCACAGTAGTAAAAAAAAAAAAAAAAAAAAAAAAAAAAAAAAAAAAAAAAAAAAAAATCGCAGTCCCCTTTAAACAACGGCAGTGATGGCGTCCACTTGACAGCCACCATCAGCACTGGGGTTAGCAGTAGCAGTGTGGCAAGGACAGCGGTCACAAAAGTCCAGACAACCTCCAAGAATAAATGAGGCAATAGCGAGGAATAGGAAATCTAGTAAAGCGAATAAAGTAAAGGGAAAGGGAGAATCCAATTTGGTGCAAAATCGGACACTTTACAAGCACTTGTTGGTCATGCACGCTAACACAGCAAGGTGCAGGGAATCATACCTGCAAAGGTGAACAGTCATCTAAGCCACCGCAGCCCCGAAAAATGTCAAAGCCACACAATGCACTGTAGCCGCAAAGACGCACACCAGTCAGCTACAACCAATCAGGCTTTAAAAAGGCAGTGCTACCTGCCAATTGGATAATGCCAGTGTCAATTCATCACACCGCACAGTCACATTCCACTACCAATTTCTGCAATGTTGCCCCAGCATTGAACTAAAGACAAATTTCACTTAAGAGCCTAGCTCCACGGATGGAAAAATGTAACAAATGAGTTACTCACTATACTGGACACGGTCCCTGTACCTACAGCTCGTGGAAGGTGGTGCAAGCTAGAGTGCTGACCTGCCAGACTTCTCCCAGTTCTCCTTACCACGTTTTCTGCTCCCCTTACAGGGTTAGGAGGCACGACTTCAGGCTGCAATATCCCCACAGTTGCAAGATCCTCAAGTACCTCGTCTACCACCCAAGGAACGGGGACAGCATCCTGTGACCTTGACCTTCGTCTGAGCTCCGTTGTCTCTGGAACCAGAACCAGCAAGTCTCCATCACACTCCTCATCTGGAAGCTGCATGGACTCACCCACTGCAGGTTTAGAAGGACCAGGAGGCAGATCCTGGGCCTTCAGCAAAGATCTGTGAACATGTCTGATTTTACTCAGATCTGTAACTGGAGCCATAGTATAAACTGCCCCGCTTTCTGTAGGTGCTTTCATGATTTGGTGGACCACTAAGCTCAACAGGTCCTGGATTTTATATCTACCTCGCACATTATAATTGTGAAGGTAAACCAGTTGACCATCCTTCAGTGGGGCTTTCCTTACCTGGAGATCATGTCTGTTACGACTTTTTTAAAAATAAATATTTATTTACAAATTAATTTAATTGTATGTCTTTTTTTACAGGTCAGTTGCTCAAAGCAGCTGAGATGAAGGAAAACACTAGCATTCTTGTGCATATTAAAGACAAAGACTGAAACCAAAGGAACCGCCATTTTTAAAAACACAGCTGAGACATTACACCATTATAATATATGCATATAACAACAAGCCATGGTCGACCCGAGCTCAAACAAACATTGTTGTCGTCTTGATGAACAGCCACAAAGCCAAGAAGAACAAAATCTGCTGTGTCCTGTTGTTGTTTTAGTGCAAGCGGTTTAACTTTCTCCATAGAGCTCGCCGCGCGTCTATATTTGAAATAACGAACTTCTTTAGCTGATGACAATAATGTGCAAGTGATTATTGAAGTACTTCTGACATCTGATCCTTTCAGAAAGGGACAAACACGAGAGTTAAGTGTGAAAAAACAAAGAAGAAGCCGGAAAAGAAACAGCAGCCAATTATTCTTTCTGAACAAACTGCCATGTTTAATTATTATCATCACCTTTTGGACTATTATGAACTCAGAATGACAATTACTTTCTAACAAGAGGTTACATGTGCTGGTGAAGATTAAAGATACAGATGAGAGGTTTGCACTGACTGGGCTATATTTTGTGTTGTTTTTTAACCCAAATAAGGACTAAATGTATGCTGTGTGTATTTTTTCTGTAATTGATAACATATTGGAGACTGTAAGGGTCTGCATGTGTTCATACATGTTGCATTTATTTATTTATTTCATATAATTGCAGACGTTTCAGTAGGCTATTTCGCATTGATCATTGATCTGCAGTTATAATAAAATCATGTTCATAGAAAGGTTAGTAATGAACATTTATACACAAGTATTTATGTGTATAAAGCATCTGTTTTGTGAGATGTGCTTCTTATATGATATGTGAACGACCTGTACGGCTTTACTTTGACATTTCCTTGAGTAAAAATTACATCATCTGAAACTTTCTGTCGTACACCACACCCACCAAAAGGGTACCATTAGTGCCCTTTTGGCAGTGGATATGCAAGCCTGATAAAGGTGATAAAGCCTGATAAAGGTGACACATACTGTACCACTCAGTGGAAATGGGCCATTATGCATCTTGACAAAAAACTGCAGTATTATTTGTGAAGAACTTTTAACATAAAATCCATAAGGGTGTTGTCTATTCAGAAATTCATTAAAAAAGTAGTGCCCAGATGTAGGAACAAAAATAATTTTCTACCCACTTTTTCTAGGTTCACCTTATGGCCTATGTACTTCGTAAATATATCAGTCATGACCAATACGTTTTCGAGGCCAGACCTTGAAGGCTCCAACATCGTGAAATCGAGCACTAAAATCTTGTTAGGCCGAGAAGCCAACAGATGTCCCATATAGCTAGGGGATGCCCTTTAGCACATTGGCACTGCTAACACTCCTGGCACCAGCGTGCAATATCAGCAAACATACCCGGCCAGTAACATTTCTGATTAGCCAGCTGGGAAGTACGCTCAACCACCTGATGTCCATGCTGCTGGTGAAGCTGGGTTAGGACATCAGCTTTTTATGAGAGCTGGTGCAACCAGGTGCAACATCAGCTGATAGAGCACTCCTTCAGTTTCCACCAGGCGGTCCCATTGGCGAAGCAAGATGACTGCTAAACGAGAGAGTTTCTTACGCTCCTCCAAAGTGGGAAGCAACTTGCGCCTCCAAAACACCAACACCTCAGCAATGATTGGGTCTGCTACCTGCCGAGCGCCCATATCACTGACAGAGGGGCAGGGAAAGGCGATAACCTGGTTGACCTTGGTCACCAATCCACTTGGGGCCACTTGCTGCAACACCACCGGAACAGCCACCCCGGGACACGTCTTATACTTCTCCCGTGCCTGAGAAGTTCTGCTGTTATAAAGCATCCGTGTTACGATTGCTCCTACCTGATCTAATCTAAATCTAATTTAATCTAAATTTAATCAAATCTAAGTCAAATGCAGACAATTGAGCAGCCCAACGATGCTCCATTGCACCTAACCTAGCAGAGTTCAGGTAGCTAAGGGGGTTGTTATCAGTAAATACTATGCATTTTTGAGCAACTATGCAACTTTTCAGTCATGGCCCACTTGAGCGCCAAAAACTCCAGTTTCATTGAACTATAGTCAGATGGATTGCACTCAGTGGGCCTAAGACTGCGGCTGCCATACACTATAGGGGCACCTTGCCCTGTTGTTCCTGTGAGGACTGCCCCTAAGCCTCCCTGACTGGCATTGATTTCTAAAATAAATGGCAGAGAAAAATCAGCATAGGCCAACGCTGCAGCACTAGTCAACTTATCTTTCAACCTCTCAAAACTACTCTGACATTCTGCAGACCAAGCAGCTGCAAAATCCTGGGCATTCCCGTTTTGCCGTTTTGGATTTGCTAGCTGAGCCACCAACCTATGGAGAGGGGCAGCAAACTTGGAAAACCCCTCCAAAAAACGGCAGTAGTAGCTAGCAAACCCTAAAAACAAGCGCAACTCTGTAATGCTGGCCAGGCAAGGCCAGTTGGCAACTGCCTCCACTTTACCTGGGTCGGTGGAGACCCCCTCTGATGAAATGACATGACCCAAATAATGCACTTCCCTTTAAAAGAAAGCACACTTGGATAATTTGGCCATTAACCCTTCCCTCTGCAGACGGCTCATGACAACCTCCAACCGCGCCAGATGTTCATCTATAGAGGAGAAAAAGACAACAATATCATCCAAATACAAGGAGGGATTGGCACTGTTGATCCCCAAACAACCATTCCATCAATCGTTGGAAGGTGTCTTAGGCTTGTATTTCTCAGTTACAGGCACCTGATTATACCCACTGGCTAGGTCCATGGTGGACAACCAACAGGCCCCAGCCAGTGAGTCCAAAAATTCCTCATGTATATGAACAATTTTTTAAGGCCTGAAAGATAAAACGGAGGGCCTGTAATACTGCCGGTAAATCAAAAAGGCCTGTGCCATGCTGGCTGAAGAGCTCCTGATAGCAGCGACTAAAAACATCCATACCCAATTTGCCAGGTATTTGTGGACACATGCCACCTGGAGGGTCCTTAACAACCAGCACCCCACAGCATGAAACTATTCGCCCACAAAGCTCTACATCTAATTTCAAATAATAAATATAAGGAATTGAAGCACTTTTTGTAGCTCGAAGCTGTAACCACTGACATGATCTAAGCTGTTCTTGACCCCACAGCCCAAACAACTCTCAGTAATGGTGGACACCATGGAACTGGTGTCCACCAAAAAAAGGAACCTGAACACCACCCATAGATACAACGAGCCAACTTGCTCTACCACTAATGCTCTGACTTCCCTGCACCCCATACGGGATACCATACACTGATGGAACAGACTGACTTCAACCCCGTGCTCCCCCAGGTATGCCCTCTCTTTCCCACCGAAGTGCTTCACCACATACGTCAACTAATGTGGCAGTAGGTTGACATCGCTAAAACTGCTTCAGCTCAAGTCGAAGGGCGCAATCATTGACATTTTCCACAAACTGATCTCTCAGTAAAGTTTCTGCATTAGGCATGCCATGAGGTGACTGACCTTTAACCTTTTCCAGAAGGCTCATCAGGGCCAAGGAAATCTCCACCAAAGTATCCCTCTCCTGCTGTCTTCTGGAAAGGAATGACTCTTGAAGAGCTACATAAGTCTTAGTACAGCCATATAAATCGCACAATACCGAATTATCCCCTTTGGATCCTCCCTTTCACTCTGTGGCCTATAACAAATTTCCTCTCTTGCCTCTCCCTCCAGATGATCAAACAAGAAAAATGCCTGATCAGCTGAAGACAAATGCCGAAGTCGCATGCAAGCCTCTGCTTCTTCCACCTACTCATTGATGTCAATCCCTTTCTGACCACTGAATTTTGGACATTTACGATCTCGAGGAATGAAAACGAATCATCTGTTGACGGGGGACCAGCATCAATGAGTGGAGGATCTGCAATGACAGGAATAGAAACATTAGAAGCTAACCTGCTAGAGGTCCAGCTCCAAACCAATTAACAAAAGAAAACAATAACAAACAAACAACAAAATCAAAATAACAGGACTGAGGTTCCCACTGACTGGATACAAGTTTGGAAACAAGACTGACTTTACCCCATCACACGCTCACACCATGGTGCACTCGAATCATACTATTATGCACTCAGTATTCCACAGCACACAGTAAAGAAGCACCACCACCAGTTTGGAAAAAGACCATCAGTCGGGAAAGGCCTCAGTTCCTTAAATAAATCAAAAATATATAAATAAACTGAATAATTTGAATGCACAATTAGTACAATCCAATACGTATGTCAATCAGGTGAACAATGTACTTTCTATGATCTGGTTGAGACACCTACAGCTTGGAATTACAGCATCTCACTTACAAACAAACTCTGGATCCAGACACCAACATAATTGATGATAATAATAAATAAATAAAAATAATGAAAATAATAAACCTACAGAGACAAAAAAAAAATCTAAATAACTTAAGAAATGCTCTGCATAGATTGAAAACAAAAGAAACCAAACTGAATATAATGATCATAAAATGCAAAAAAGAGCACAAAGCGACATGGTAGTAATTAAATGCGCAGTCCCCATTAAACAATGGCAGTGATGGTGTCCACACGGCAGCCACCAACAGCACTGGGGTTAGTAGTAGCCACGTGGTAAGGACAGCAGTCGCAAAAGTCCAGACAACCTCCAAGAATAAATGAGGCAATAGCGAGGACTAGGAAAACTAGTAAAGCGAATAAAGTAAAGGGAAAGGGACAATCCAATTTGGTGCAAAATTGGACACTTTACAAGCACTTGTTGGTCATGCACGCTAACACAGAGAGGTTCAGGGAATCATGGTGAAAAGACATCCAAGCCACCACAGCCCCGAAAAATGCCACAGCTACACAACGCACTGTAGCCGCAAAGATGCACACCCAACAAAGCACAGAGTCAGATGTGATGCATCCCAAGCAACAACCAATCAGGCTTTATAAAGGCAGTGCTACCTGCTGATTGGATGATGCCAGTGTCAATCAGATCACACCGCATTGTCACATAGACATTCAGACATTTGCCCCTGACCTCGATGGCTCTATAATTAATGTGTCATGAAATTAAGTTTTAACCGTTTTTCATGCGAGAATGTAGTTGTTTAAACTCAAATCTGTGGTTTATTTATAAAGATGGTACGTATTTTAAAATGCTTTTTTGAAAATCTCAATCAATTCTCCAATACTCATGAATCCATCTAAAGTAGGCATTCCTCAGACATTTACCCTGAATTTGAAATAATTGTGGGTGTGTTTAACAGTCTTTTCTTTCATGAATCAATTACTTTTGTTTCAGTTTATTACTTTTTGGCTTAGCACAAAGTTATGTTCATTAAAAATTATTTAATATTTTCATGTTAACCTTATTAAATAAAGGTGCAGTGCACCCAAAAAGGAAAAACCAGGGGGAAGTTCTATGGTAATTTTTTTTTTATTGATTAAATCATAACACCATGGCACTGAACAACCTA